>JAIUZE010008728.1:0-69558 GCA_022085475.1 Heliosperma pusillum | reverse complement strand
GATTAACCTAGTCATCCCAACTGATTTGGCCTCTTTTGAGGTAAGCCTCGATAAGGAGTATAATGACGACATACCAAAATACAAATATTTTCTTTTGAGCAAAAATTTGATGTACCATTGTTATAAGAAGGCGTCACAAAATATTCAAAACGCTTTTGACTAAGTGTGACTTATTCATTTACTCTTCATAAGAGACATTTGCAATGGTGAATATGAGGATCAAAAGATACAATTCATTTTGTCTTTATCTATGGTGGTATAAACGGAGATTGCAATCAAAATGCTACCGTATAAAATAATGGAAACCTTTTCCACGATTGAACGGATTTTTTAAGTTCATAGAAGGATAAATAATTGTCATTGCGCGAATAAAAATAAATATCAACGGAAAATAAACATTCATTGCTTATAATTCACTTGTAAAACAATTTTAACAAGTCACTCATATAATGACCCCTCACGAAATTACATAAGTGATTCCAAGACCCATCTTTAGAAAACATAGTCATCGCATGCTACCTTTATCTAAAAATGGTAAGTCAATACTTGACTAATTCTACACTTAGAACTCTTGGTTGACGGATTTCAACTAAATCCATCTCCTAGTCCCAATATAACGCTTATCTCGTTGAGTCCAATCCAATTTTGGCTTGTGATCGCATCACCCTACTTACCCGAGGTAAAAAAGAGACCCACGAGCGTGGTAGCCCTAATGAACACGGGGTTCATAGGTGTTACTAATTGGTAAGGCTAAATCTCAATTTTTTTTTTCATTATTTGAGAGGCTTGTCAATTTGTTTTAAATTTTCCCTTACGCGAACTAATTCGGTGAATGTGTGATACGTTGAATTGACAATAACGGTAAATAAATGCATGTGCGAACGATTTTGTCATGAGGCGAAATAAAGCAAGCATCAAGCAACAAAACATCTAGTATGGCCACCTAGCTAATCAAAATTAACTAGATAGTTACAAATGCGGAAACCAACTCCTTGGTCCCTTGCCTCTTCACTTGGAACATCTTCCAAAAGGGCACCGTCTTAAGGGAGCCACCGGTCTTCATAAAAATAATTACAAATGTACAAATATACAAATTCCTATTATACATTTATACTATAAAATAAAATTATTAAATTATACAAACCGGCGATACGAGATCGCAATAAAATTACAACCAAACCGTTATTCCATTACATTACGGGTAATAACGATTAAAAATAACTAGGCCATACTAGGTACAAACTTTGCATAAATTATTAAATAAATGACATTCATTCATTCAAACATAAATAAAATAAATTGCGGCAAAATTCATGCCAAAATCGTCCTAAGTTCAATTCATGCTCATTGTAGCTCGATTTCTTCCGGGATTCATTGATTTTTAACCATTAAAAATCAATATCAACATTTAAATAGCATTTAAATTCAAACTAATTAACTAACCTGTTTTAGAACTCAAAATTAGTCACTACTAATTTTGTTGGTCATTAATTAAATCGATTTGATTTCATTTGCTAAATATTATGGTTTAATCATAACGGTTATGAAATAAAACCAAAATAAAATATAAACATCATAAAAATTGAAACCAAAAATTTTGTACATTCTGGAACAATTCCAGGAACTATAAAAATAAAAAAATATTTGCTCAAAAATTTAAATTAATTTTATGAACAAATAGCTTTGTATTTAATGGTTTTATCAAATAAAAACATTAGATATAGTAAAACAGTGAAACAAATTATGAAATTTCACCAAGAGTATCAAAATCAGAATTTTAAATGTAAAAAAATTTTCAAGACCAGAAATGGACGTTTAAATTTTATGAACATTATAATCTCATATTATCGACTTTTATCGTATAAAAATAAATAAACATGCAATACATAAGTAAAAGTCACGAAATTTTACATACAATATGTAAGAAATGCATGTGAGATCATATTAAAATTTCATGGCCAGAATCAACATGAAACTATTTTTAGTTAACTTTGAACTCATAAAATGCATGTTAACTCGGTTTAAACGCCAAAAATCAAAATAAATAGCAAATTAATCCCTAAAATCACGAAATTTGACCAAAAATATTTTGAGGTCAGTAGGTATACATGCACCAAACATTTTAGTCAGAATCGTATTTTAACTCAAAATCTTTGATTTATTAGTTATCTTCTAACTTTAACAAAAATGTCCAAAATGAACATGCATGCTACAAGCTAGCTCTGATACCAATTGAAAGTCCATAGACCTTAATTAGACTCCTCTAATTATTTACTAAATTACTTTTTAATTTAGTTTATAATGATCTATGTAACATGCATGCAAATATAAAGACATTTATATAAAGGAAGAAATTTCCTCACATTGGGATATGGTAAATTATATGGGCACAACAGAACTCCTTCTTGTTGTTCTGCGCTATACATGAATGGATGAAACATCATGAAATCTCCCCAAACTAGAAGAAAGAAAGACCTCTCTCCAATTTGCACAGATTAACCCAATATCTAAACACCCTTATTATTAAACTAATTAATAAGATAGATATAATACTACTAATATTATGACTATATTACTACACTAGTAATACTTAGTAAATATTAGTATATGAGAGTTTTAGTGAGAAGAAGGATTTTAGAAAGAAGTATGACAAATGCACAAAATGAAGCAAGTATAAAATGAACACCAAATGTTCATAATATAGGCCATTTGGCCGGATGTCATAGTCCAAATATGGACTATTATTTTGCTCAATTTTGTCACATGCATTAGAGTGGAGTGTTGTAGTATATATGATGATTATTTCTACTTGTTATGTCACTTTCATAAGTAACTAAATAGTAAAAATAAGAACAAAATCATCACCATGTAACTACTACCAACACCGGTCCATTATGGCCTAGTTTGGTCCATTTTGATTTTTGATATTTGTCTCACAAATACTTATTGATCATATGGTTAATTATCTTGTATAATTAAGTGTTAATTTGATCATATAACAATTATATGACTCAATTAAATAAATAATATGTACTTAACATTTTAAGTAATATTTTACCATTATATCAATATATACTGGGTCCCACAATGCTTAGTTAATTTATTTTACAACTCCTTGTAAATATAATTAACTAATTACCTATATCTCAAAACCTCAACTAATTTAGTAATTTAACGATTAATTACTAAGTTAAATCTTATTTAATCGTATTAAAATAAGATATAAATTTATTAGTCAATTATCGAATAATTGAAAATAAGTTTAATCGAATTTGAGTTCTTAACTCAATTTCTAATAATTAACTCTCGTACATATCGAATATATGTAATGTACTAATTAACTGTATCGTATACAAATAATTAGTTATTATTTGGATTTCATCCTTTAGGTGTGACCGAAAGGGATCAGTTGATCACCGCCGTCAAACGACAATAACGTCAAACTCTAGTTAGCCAACCGTTATTGATTTACGTTAATCAACTGACTAATCATATATATAGTCAATAATTATCCCAATTATATTCCATAATAAGATTTATTATGTGGCGCACTATTGTGGAGGACACCTACTCCAACAATCATTGCACAAAAACTATTGCCAACACTCTACCTTTCTTGTTAAGAACAATTGAAAGGCAACACTCCACCCATGTGGTATGGGTAGTGGCCGGATGCCACATGCATCATCAAGAGGATTTTTCCTCTTATATTGAACACTCCATCTCATATCATTTAGACATGCAAAATCACTTATCTCTCTTATTATTCTCCAACTTCTCTCTACAACTTAAGAAGTTCATATTGGAGTTCATATTCTCTAATAATATACTAGTGTAGTATTAAGAGTTATTAGATCCTTTTAAAGGGTTACTACATTTAATATTAGTGTAGTATTATTTTGTAGAGATTAAGGGTAGTCTTGGGTGCAACTAATTGGAGAGTTTCTAATTTGAAACTTGGAAGATCATCCTTCTCATTATAGCTCAAGAACAATATTTGAAAGGAGTTCAAATATTGTGCCCATATTTTCATAATCAATGTAAGAAATGGTTCTTTCCTTTATATTTTGTTATGCATGCATAAGGTCCTAATAGTTTAAGAGTAAACTATTAATAAGATGATATTAGAAATGTCTAATATTAAGTTTAAGAAACTTTCACCTTTCACAAGTAATCACTTCATCTCGCTGCACCAAATGAACCGTCTGCTGGTTATCTGCAGCTTGCTTCTCCCATTTGTCAAGTCTAGCATTCAATTTATCAAATTTAGCATTCAGACCGTCAGAATCAACACTAGCTACTGTCCGTGTACCACTTCACGGATTACCATATTCAGCACAATGGGTTGCCATCTCCTCAATCAATTTCCAACCCTTATCATCATCTATCTCCTTCTGGAATCTCCCGTTTGACGCGGCATCTAGAATAGCTCGATGGTCATCATACAACCCGTTGTAAAACCGGTTGCATAGAAACCACTGTTCGAATCCATAGTGAGGAACAGACCTCACTAGCGTCTTAAATCGATCCCAGGATTCATAGAGATTTTCATGAACCGTCTGCTTGAAATTTGTAATCTGACCCCTCAAAGCATTCATCCTCTGCGGTGGAAAATACTTCTTGTAGAAAGCCAGTGCAAGTGTGGTCCAGTCGGTAAAACCCAGTTCTTCTCTATTCAGGTTCTTCAACCAATCTTTGGCATTGTCGGTAAGAGAAAAAGGGAACAAGAACTCTTTGATCTTGTCTTGTGTCACCCCTTTAGAAATCGGAATAGAAGAGCAGTAATCAGCAAAGGTCTCCATATGCTTCCTCGGATCTTCCCCAGCCACACCGCTATACTTGTCCTGCTGGACAAGCTTGATATAAGACGAACGAAGATCGAAGGAAGTTCCATCTTCGTCCGTTGTAAGTTTGAATCCCTGGGGTATACATGTAGCGGTAGGCTCAGAGTGACTAGCAATGTTAGGCATCTTTGCTGGTATGGTAGTCTCAACAGTCGAATCTTCCTCGAAAATGAAACTGTCAAAGACGGATTCAGAAGTACTCAAGTCTTCCTCCTGAACAGTCTTATCTAACCCTCTCTTTCTGCATAAGAAGGTTCTTTCAGGCTCTGGATCAGCTTCCACTAATTCGAGCCTTTGGGACATGTGCATACACAACTATAGAGAGAAAAATAAGAATAGTCTTAAGGAATTAGATATTCCTTAAGACGAGACAGAAATAAATAGACAGAAAATTAAATTGCCTCCCCGGCAACGGCGCCAAAATTTGATGCGAGTCGTTATACACTAAAAATAAAAGCCTAAGTCTACTAACTAAGAAGATATCGGAAGTAGGGTCGATCTCCACAGGGAGGAAACTAACTAACTGTAATCTAAATCTGCCAGTCACAAACTAGGGGTTTTGAAATGGTTTTAAACTAAACTAAATAAGATTAAAGGAAGAGAAATAAAGGTAGAAATAAATATGAAATAAATCAGATAAAGGAAGAATATGCTAGGATTCAGTCCACTGCAATATCGGCATCTACGGGTCAACTAAGTCAGTCAATCTATCAATGAGAAGGGCAATGGTTTTCTCCTCTCGGTCTCAAACCACCCTAGGGATTTTCCTAATTAACTCTCGTCCTCTTATGAGTCACCTATCAATTCTAAGCAAGCCTTTCCCTTCCAATCTTTCGATCCATGTTGGGGTTAACTACCTAGCTAGTCTCCTGCGTGCACTCATTCGACTAACCTCAATTAAATTGCTTAGATTGATTCTCATATTCAAGACTAACTAAAATACTCTATCCTATCATGCCTTTACTACAGTTTTCCTCATCCTAACATACAAGGGAATTAGCTACTCATGCTATTAATGATGCTAATAAAGACGATTGAATATATGACACTAGACATGATATAATCGTAATTAACAAGCATAAAAACAGTAACGCAGCAATTAAGAGAAGTAAACAGTAATCAAGACTAAAATAAGGATTAAGAATAAAGGAGAGAAAAGAGTTTACAATCTTAGCGAATCCGGCGTAAAGAACAAATCCACGTCAATAATAAACCGAATGTAAACTAAAGGTAAAGTTCAGAAACTAATGTTTTTTTTGCTAAGTAGATGCTAATAATCTATGATAATAAATCTCTAATGACGAAAATAAGAGTCTTATATAATGCATAACACGACTCTAAACCCTAATTAATCTACGGACTTAAGGCCCGTGATGGATTCCACTCGATCGAGGGAAAATACCCTTCGATCGAGGTCTTTATTTGATAGTATCAGTCGATCGAATACTTCCTTCTCTCGATCGACCAACTTGTCCACAACTATCCCTCGATCGAGCAAAGCTATAGCTCGATCGAGGTCTTCCTCACTTCAACTCCCCTCGATCGATCAAATATATAGTCGATCGAGGTCTTCTGGCCTGGCACATAATGTGAGTCATGACTTTGGCCTTGATTGCGAGTGGGTTCACGCTTTCCCATACAAGAGCTTCTGTTCCGTTCCTTCCATTCTCCTAAACGCATGCAAAGTGGACTGTTTCGGCTCGGTTTCCGCTACTACGCAGCTTGTACCTACAAAATGGTAATGAAAGTACAAAGTAGCCAAATAGGGGCATATGGTGACATAATATCACCTAAATGACATATAAATGCGTGCATAAATGGACTAAAAAGTCTATATAAAATACACGCATCAAACTTCCCCAAACCAAACCTTTGCTTGTCCTCAAGCAAACTAAATGCAGCTATATGGAACTAAATAAACCTAGGGGAATGGAGTAAGTCTCAGAGCTAGCTACAAGTCAATTCTAAACAATTTAATTCACTCATTCAATCGCTACAAAGCTTAATACGAAAGTGAACGAATTTATACAATCTTGGAAATAAATTAGACTTCCGACCTTGCAAGACTCAACCAAATTCGGACTCTCACGGGTCACTCTTCTCTCAACAAGCAAATGGTAAGTAAATATGTATAAGAAAGAGAGAAGAAAATATAGTCACTCACCTAGACTACGACCGACACAACATGCATTACTAACTGACATGAAAGATGATTCAAGCACCGTACACACGCATAACCACCGTTCAAGGACAATCACGTGCCGAACATTTGCAAAGATATGGATATGTGAGGCTAATTGGTAAGAAGGGCCAAAACAATTAATGGAAATGTGAGGGTAAATAGCCAAGCTAGTTCCTAACAAGACCGTAATAGAACTCGTTCCATTCTTCCAACTATCAAAAATTGAGCTCGATGCCTTAACATATCTAGGCATATACAACACAAATCCCATAAAACACCTCGACAAATAATAATAAGCATAGGAGGTGTAGATAACAAAATCTTCAGCCAACTATTTTTTCTCATCATATTTTTTCATTTTTCATTTTCTTTTCCTTTTCCTTTTTTCTTTCTTGGCTGATCGAGGGAAAAACCTCTCGATCGAGTGAAATAAGTCACTCGATCGAGGCAACAAATAACAATATCTGATCGATCGAGCTACAAGCTGCTCGATCGATGCACAACTAATCACTTCTCTTCTTTTTCTCGCAAATACCCACTCCAATCAATGAAAACGAGCCAAAAACTGACACAACGGTAAAATATACCTCGACTACTAAACTAGCTCGACAAAGGTAGGCTTAGTTTAGAATGTAGTTAAGGGCAATAGGCAGATATGGCTTTGTGTGGAGTTAATGGGGTAAAATGAGGAAAAGGGAGATGCAAAAAATTCTCAAAACACGCAATACCGACCACAAATCCAATGCGTGCAGGCAATAAGAAATCAAAGTTCATATACAAGCAAATGACACGAGATGTGGGGAGTAACTACTCTCATTCCTAGATGAACTGGTCATAGATGTCACCAGTTATAGGCTCTAAAACTCAGAATATAAAAGTAGTTTGCCAAAATGTTGAGTCAAGTCTAATAATCAAATTTAAATTCCAAGACAAAATTCAATAGTTCACTACTTCGATTTTACTAGGTAAGTCAAGAATGGTGCAAGGAATAGCATAAAATAGACTTGTAGTGCAGTTTCATCATGAACAAGACTCCAATCCGACTCGACTATATGCAAAAATAAACGTGATATTTTTGATTTTTTTCAAATTTTTCTAACTAACATGAATTGTAAACGTGAATGCAGTACAAATGCAAATGCAGACGCAAAAGGATGCAAAACACCTCCCCAAACCAAAACAGACAATGTCCTCATTGGCCACAGCACAACAGCATATAAGGGGAAAGGGAAACACAACCTAATTCATGTTCCTAAGGGAAGAAATATATACAAAGAATGGAAAAAAAAAAATAACAGAAAAAACTTACAAAACAATAGCCTCCCTAAACCAGCATCAAACTGGGGAGCTAACATCACCTTCTCCCAGAAGTCTCCTCCGTCTCCACCCTATACGTCGGGTCCCTCTCCTCCTTCTGAGCTAGCCTCCTAGCTGCCAACTCTGCGCCCTCCCTCATGGCCCTCTGTGCCGGCGTCTCATCCTCTTCCTCTCCAGAAGAAGAGGAAGAAGAAGATGGCGAAGGATACCCGCCCTCTGGGTATCTGTAGAACGAGGGGTGAGGCCATCCATCTGGAATAGGACGTCCTCTGCGGATATGGTCCTCATAGATAGGGAACAAGGCCAAGGCCTGATCCTATCGCATCTGTGCTATATCCCTGCGCATCTCAAGTAGCAAAGCAGCACGAAGCCCTTGGTCCATGACCTCAGGCGCCTCAAACAGGGGAGGACAAACAAAACTAGCCGGAAAAACCGACTCAGGAGGGGGAGTGGTGACAGGTGGGGGCGTGACAGTGGTCGTCCTCACCTGTTGAGAACCCGACGGCTCTCCAACATCCCGTTGTGGGGAATCTCTCTTCCTCTTCTTAGTGGAAGAGGAGGGTGTAGTAGTGAAAGGTAGATGGTAGACAGGGGGAGGGGGTTTCACCCCTCTCGCAGTAGTGAGAGGTGAAAGAAAAGGTAATGTAGGGCAAGGTAAGACAACGGATGTGGAACCACATATCTTCCACACCTAACGCTCAGAGCCCGTCATCCAAGTAAACCCGACCATGACAGGTATATCTAAGTCGACGCCAGGTCCTAAGCGCTGGTGAGTCCTAGGGAAGTCTGAATAAAGGTGGCGGCCAATCCTACTGACCAGACCGCCACAGACTACGACGCTAAACACCCTACACTCTAAGTTCTTCCAGTGAAGAGCCACTAAGCAAGCGATGTTCAGGAGAAATGGGGTACCGCTATCAACGTTCAGGTACCCCGCCAAAATGGCTAACTCAGTGTTGTTGATGTTGTTGGGTTCTGGTCTAGCAAAAATCGACTCACCTAAGAGTCGCAGAAAATAGCGCAGCGAGGGGTGGTGAACGTGGGCCACCCTACGAGTGTCGTAGGGTGTGTGAGAAAGGGCGGTCCAAACCTGGGTCAACAGCTTCCTAGGAGCTGCTAAAAGACCGTCACTCGAAAGACCTAAAACCTCCCCAAACCTAGCTAAAGTCCACGAATGCGACTCATTAAAGAGTCGCAAGTGTATGCAAGCGCTAGATGGTGAGGTAACATACATATCGGTCTCAAAAGTATAGGAACTGAAAAACTCAAACGTAGGTACGCGATATGTATACTCCCTCATCGAGGCCAAACCCGACATCCCCGTCCCGTTAAGTAATAAACAAACATCGGTAAACAAACCTAGCTCCTCTAGGTCGGGACGGTGCAAAAAACGACTCAAATGGATAGGGGAGTCAAGTAAATAAGACAACCGTTTTCGGTGAATGCTAGAAACGAGAATTGTACGGCCCATAATCCGTGGTGCGCCAAGAGACTCCACGCTAGATGGCTGACTAGCAGCCTTGAGAGCCTTCTGTGGTGCCAGTCCCCGAGTAGTAGCTAGCTTATGCGCGGCTAGCTGGCTGGATGGCAACGCCGTCTTGCTAGGAGCGACCTCAGTAGTGGTCGCTGGAACAACGGTTTCAGCAGTGACCGTGACAGGAGTCTCAGTATACTCCGTGGAGACTGTCGCAGCAGCAGTCTCGGTAGTCGTGACAACAGTATCGGTCACAACAATAGCGGGAACCGCGTCAGTCGTCGTCTCAGCGACAACCTCGGGAATTGCGGACTGATTAGGGACTGAACTTGATGCCATAACTACAAAGAAATCAACAAGGAACAATAATGAACATCTAATTCACTAGATTAATCCTATAATCAAATCCTAACCTTAAGTGGATCGGAAAAAGGGAGGGATTACGAATTAACTAGTAAAATAGAAAAGAGATGCTTACTTGTTGATGATTACCCGAAAAAGTAGCAGTTAATCGGTCAAATTCGAATAAGTCGAATTAGCAAACCCTAATTTCACGAGATCTCCAAATAATCGAAATTAAAGGGGAAAAGGAAAGGGCTTTTCAATCAATTGCAAAAGTAAGGTATTGGGGCAATTGTAAGTGGTAATTAATTTGGGTATTATCACTAATTGCAGGTAAGAAAGTGCAGGAAAATCGAACGATTGAAGAACAAGGGAGAATTGGGATCGAGTAAATCTAAAGAGGATCGAAGACTTCCCTTTTATAGGTGGGTTGGTTCGGTCGATCGAGTAGAAATTCTACTCGATTGAGAACTTATTCCAGGCAGAACAGCTCGATCGAGCAGTTATGTTTTACTCGATCGAGTGGTTGTCCTATTTGCATAGCCTTCGACTTGTGGCAATTGATTTCCGCTTCTTTTTCCTGCAAAAACGATACAAAACGATACCCAGAAAAAATGCCAAAAAATGTCTAACAGGAAAAAGAAATTGTTTATCTAAACTACGGATTATAACATAACGTCCAATCTAAGTAGATAGTCTAATTGTCTAATTGTCTAACGAAAACGCAATAAATTGTTATTTACAAATTGCACGGGGTTGAAAACCCGGCTAATAACCAATCAGTTTTGTGACAAGGCCACCGTCAGGCCTTTGACTTGCGGAATTACCCTCAGCTGCGGTTATTTCCGACTTCTTTCTCCACACATACGATAATTTCTTGGAGTCTAGCTCCACTTCTGAATCACTCGAATATGTGCGAGCTCCTTTGTCGTTCTTGGACTTCTTCTTGATGTCATCACGCGAACATGGCTCTCCCTTCTTCGGTCCAATGTTGCCGCTCTTTTTTCTGTAAGAAAACACAAAACAGCACGTTCCTCCAATTCGTTCCCGAGCTGGGGCGGAGGTGTTATGGTAGCAATGGGAATATCACAGACAGAAGCTATAGGCTCGATAGGAACCGAAGCTTTGTCATGCGTAAATAAATCAGGTGTAATGTCGACTAAGGGAAGCGCGTGACATGGTGAAACAAGAATGGGACCTTTACTAGCACTAGACTGACTGAAAACTAGGTTCTCCCCACCTATTTGAAAAGTCAATGTCCGTAACCCAACATCAATAACCGCTTGCGCAGTATGCAAGAACGGTCTTCCCAAAATGATGGGAGTGTGAGAATCCTCAGGTATGTCTAGTACTATGAAATCGACCGGGATAAAGAATCTCCCTATTTGCACAGGAACATCCTCTATGATTTCTAAGGGTCGGGACAAGGTCATAACTGCCATTTGCACCGTCATGTTGGTACACTGAAGCTTGGTAAAGCCTAACCGTTTGGCTAAAGACAAAGGTAAGACGCTAACACTAGCTCCTAGGTCACATAACGCATTATCTATAAGATAGGTACCTATATGACACGGTATGGAAAAACTACCTGGGTCGGACAGTTTTGGTGGGCATTTGTTCTGGAGGAACGCGGAGCATTCCTCAGTCAAAGCTACAGTCTCTACAAATCGACTGACCTCTTACGTAAAATAATTTCACGCATAAATTTCAAGTAAGAGGGTACCTTTAATAGGAGGTCTGCAAAAGGAACATTCACCTTAAGATCACGTACAATGTCAGCGAACCGGGCAAATTCCTTCTCAAACTTAGCCTTCTTCAACCGACCGGGAAATGGAACTGGAATGTCAGGTGATCCACGTTGCGTATCCTTGACAATTGCGTTGTTAATCATCCGCTTGCTTAACCCTTTCGATCGAGCTTCTCGCTCATTAGAACCCATCGATCGAGTATCAATGTCACTCGATCGATCATTGGTAGAACTTAAACTGCTCGATCGATCAGTATCATCAATCAAAATATTCAATCGAGCATCTGAATCCTCTCGATCGACCAACTGTCTATCTGATTCACTCGATCGACCAACAATAACCTCTCGATCGAGTACTTTTTCCTTCACTTCATTCGATCGACTAGAGCAAACTCCTCGATCGATTACAACATCAGCATCAGCCTTCGAAACATCGGGATGCGCACCAGAGATATCAGCAACGGTACCAGCAGAACTGTCATAAGCGAGACCGCTTCGCAGAGTGATCATGTTTAGTGTCTCCTTGTTCTTATCGGTCTGAGACGGTAACTGGCCAGGTTGCCTAGTCGATCTAGCTCCCGCCAATTGAGCAATCTGTGACTCCAAAAGCTTAATGGTAGCATTCGTTGCTTGATCAGATTTGCTCAATTGAATAGCTAAAGCTTGTATCATCGACTTTAGCTCCCCAACTTCTGAAATTCCTCCAGATGAGGAACTAGCTTGCTATGAAGACTGGATTTTTTGGAATCCTTGCTTATGCGGCGGTTGATACGTCGGCTGCTGTGGTGGAGGAGTAGGATTTAGGACATTCTGGCTTGTCCATCTCAAATTGGGATGAATATTCCCCTGATTATAGTACCTACCCCCTTGACGGTATTGTTGGAAGGAACAAACTTGCTCCTTTTCTGCAAAACAATCTACAGCCGTGTGACCAGTTTCGCCACACCTTTCACAAGTAATCACTTCATCTCGCTGCACCAAATGAACCATCTGCTGGTTATCTGCAGCTTGCTTCTCCCATTTGTCAAGTCTAGCATTCAATTTATCAATTTTAGCATTCAGACCGTCAGAATCAACACTAGCTACTGTCCGTGTACCACTTCGCGGATTACCATATTCAGTACAATGGGTTGCCATCTCCTCGATCAATTTCCGACCCTTATCATCATCTATCTCCTTCTGGAATCTCCCGTTTGACGCGACATCTAGAATAGCTCGATGGTCATCATACAACCCGTTGTAAAACTGGTTGCATAGAAACCACTGTTCGAATTCATAGTGAGGAACAGACCTCACTAGCGTCTTAAATCGATCCCAGGATTCATAGATATTTTCATGAACCGTCTGCATGAAATTTGTAATCTGACCCCTCAAAGCATTCATCCTCTGCGGTGGAAAATACTTCTTGTAGAAAGCCAGTGCAAGTGTGGTCCAGTCGGTAATACCCAGTTCTTCTCTATTCAGGTTCTTCAACCAATCTTTGGCATTGTCGGTAAGAGAAAAAGGGAACAAGAACTCTTTAAATCTTGTCTTGTGTCACCCCTTTAGAAATCGGAATAGAAGAGCAGTAATCAGCAAAGGTCTCCATATGCTTCCTCGGATCTTCCCCAGCCACACTGCTATACTTGTCCTGCTGGACAAGCTTGATATAAGACGAACGAAGATCGAAGGAAGTTCCATCTTCGTCCGTTGTAAGTTTGAATCCCTGGGGTATACATGCAGCGGTAGGCTCAGAGTGACTAGCAATGTTAGGCATCTTTGCTGGTATGGTAGTCTCAACAGTCGAATCTTCCTCGAAAATGAAACTGTCAAAGACGGATTCAGAAGTACTCAAGTCTTCCTCCTGAACAGTCTTATCTAACCCTTTCTTTCTGCATAAGAAGGTTCTTTCAGGCTCTGGATCAGCTTCCACTAATTCGAGCCTTTGGGACATGTGCATACACAACTATAGAGAGACAAATAAGAATAGTCTTAAGGAATTAGATATTCCTTAAGACGAGACAGAAATAAATAGACAAAAAATTAAATTGCCTCCCCGGCAACGGCGCCAAAATTTGATGCGAGTCGTTATACACTAAAAATAAAAGCCTAAGTCTACTAACTAAGAAGATATCGGAAGTAGGGTCGATCTCCACTGGGAGGAAACTAACTAACTGTAATCTAAATCTGCCAGTCACAAACTAGGGGTTTTGAAATGGTTTTAAACTAAACTAAATAAGATTAAAGGAAGAGAAATAAAGGTAGAAATTAATATGAAATAAATCAGATAAAGGAAGAATATGCTAGGATTCGGTCCACTGCAATATCGGCATCTACGGGTCAACTAAGTCAGTCAATCTATCAATGAGAAGGGCAATGGTTTTCTCCTCTCGGTCTCAAACCACCGTAGGGATTTTCCTAATTAACTCTCGTCCTCTTAGGAGTCACCTATCAATTCTAAGCAAGCCTTTCCCTTCCAATCTTTCGATCCAGGTCGAGGTTAACTACCTAGCTAGTCTCATGCGTGCACTCATTCGACTAACCTCAATTAAATTGCTTAGATTGATTCTCATATTCAAGACTAACTAAAATACTCTATCCTATCATGCCTTTACTACAGTTTTCCTCATCCTAACATACAAGGGAATTAGCTACTCATGCTATTAATGATGCTAATAAAGACGATTGAATATATGACACTAGACATGATATAATCGTAATTAACAAGCATAAAAACAGTAACGCAGCAATTAAGAGAAGTAAACAGTAATCAAGACTAAAATAAGGATTAAGAATAAAGGAGTGAAAAGAGTTTACAATCTTAGCGAATCCGGCGTAAAGAACAAATCCACGTCGATAATAAACCGAATGTAAACTAAAGGTAAAGTTCAGAAACTAATGTTTTTTTTGCTAAGTAGATGCTAATAATCTATGATAATAAATCTCTAATGACGAAAATAAGAGTCTTATATAATGTATAACACGACTCTAAACCCTAATTAATCTACGGACTTAAGGCTCGTGATGGATTCCACTCGATCGAGGGAAAATACCCTTCGATCGAGGTCTTTATTTGATAGTATCAGTCAATCGAAGACTTCCTTCTCTCGATCGACCAACTTGTCCACAACTATCCCTCGATTGAGCAAAGCTATAGCTCGATCGAGGTCTTCCTCACTTCAACTCCCCTCGATCGATCAAATATATAGTCGATCGAGGTCTTCTGGCCTGGCACATAATGTGAGTCATGACTTTGACCTTGATTGCGAGCGGGTTCACGCTTTTCCATACAAGAGCTTCTGTTCTGTTCCTTTCATTCTCCTAAACGCATGCAAAGTGGACTGTTTCGGCTCGGTTTCCGCTACTACGCAGCTTGTACCTACAAAATGGTAATGAAAGTACAAAGTAGCCAAATAGGGGCATATGGTGACATAATATCACCTAAATGACATAGAAATGCGTGCATAAATGGACTAAAAAGTCTATATAAAATACTCGCATCAGTTCCCCCCCCTGGCTACCCATCCCCTGCCCCTTGACTGAACCCTAGATACCCATGTAGAACCCCCTTTGGTTATCTGTGCTCATCATCTTACCCCCATTAGCTTGTCCCTTGTCTACATTGCTGATAGATGTCCTGCCCTGTCCCTCAAATGTCCTGCCCTGTCCCTCAGCTCCTGCTGCATCCTCCCCTGGTTGAACTGGGCTTGTCCTCAAGCCTGTATCCCCCTCATCCTCAGAGTCCCCATAGTATGGACTGAGATCCCCTACATTGAAAATTCCATGAACCCCATAGTCTCCAGGTTGATCAACCTTATAAGCATTTAGGCCAACACTCTCTATGATTTCAAATAGACCATCAGCTCTAGGCATGAGCTTGTTCTTCCTCCTAGCTGGGAACCTTTCCTTCCTTAAGTGAATCCACACTAGATCCCCTGGTATGAACTCCTTCCTTGACTTAGAAGCCTTGGACTGCTTCTTGTACCTTTCATTTACCCTTTCTATCTGCTTCCTGACTGCCTCATGTAGCTTCACCATTTGCTCAGCCCTCTTCTTTGCATCAAAGTTCACCTCCTCGCTTGGTATGTTAGCTAACTCTAGGGGCATAAGTGGATTAACCCCATAGACAACTTCAAATGGGATGTGACCTGTTGCAGCTGAGGGTGCCCTGTTGAAGGCAAACTCAGCATGAGCTAGCTTTAGGTCCCAATCCTTCAAAGATTTGCTGACCAGGCACCTCAGGATCCTCCCTAGTGTTTTGTTTGTGACCTCAGTTTGGCCATCAGTCTGAGGGTGGTGGGAAGTACTGAACAATAGCCTTGTCTTCAAGAGTCTCCACAGGGTTTTCCAAAAGTAACTCATGAATTTAGTATCCTTGTCTGAGACTATTGACTTTGTAATCCCATGCAGCCTCACAATCTCTTTTAGGTAGAGTTCAGCAACACTCGCATCATCCTCAGTCTTCTTGCAAGCTACAAAGTGAGCCATCTTGCTAAACCTGTCAACAACAACCATTACAGAATCCTTACCTCTTTGTGTTCTGGGTAGTGCAACAATAAAGTCCATGCTCACATCCTTCCAAGGTTTACTTGGCACTGGTAGTGGAGTGTATGGCCCAGCCTGGAAAGAACTCTTGGCCTGCTGGCATGTTGAGCACCTCCTGAGGACAACCTGAACATCACCTATCATCCTTGGCCAATAGAACTGGTCCTGCAGTATATCAAGTGTTTTCTGAACCCCAAAGTGTCCCCCTATGCCTCTTGAGTGCACCTCCTTGATGAGTAGATCCCTGTAATAACCCCTTGGAATGCATAGTTTGTTTCCTTGGAACAGGAACCCTTCCTGTAGCATGTACTTGCTCCCCTGAGCCCTCCCCCTCTCAGTCTGTGTGATCCATTCTTCAGCAAAGTCAGGGTCCTCCTTATACAGCTCTTTCAGGAATTCAAACCCTAATACCCTCTGCTCCATGACTACTATTAGAGAGTGTCTCCTTGATAAGGCATCTGCCACAACATTTTGCTTCCCCTCCTTATACTTACCAGAGAATGTGAAAGATTGTAGAAACTCCACCCACTTGGCATGCCTGTGATTTAGTTTGTGTTGGCCACTGATGTATTTCAATGCCTAATGAACTGAATGTAGGACAAAGGGCTTTGGCTTCAAGTGAAAGTCCTAGACCTCTAATTAGACTCCTCTAATTAGTTCATTAAATTACATTAACTTAATGATTTAGGATCTAGTTATCATGCATGCAAATATAAAAGCATAAAAGAAAAGATAAGACGAAAATATCCTTACATTGGTAATTTGCGGTTCAATATGGGCACAATAAGATTTCCTTCTTATTGTTCTTGAGCATGAAATTAGTGGATGATCCTCCGTAAAATAACCTCCAAAGTAGAAGGTCTCCTTCCAAATTGCACCCAAGATTTAACCCAATTAAACACTATATTTATTAATTAACTAGATAAATGTAGTATTATCCCTTAAATAATACTAGAAATATTACTACAATAGTAATATATGAAGTATATAATATTTATGTGAGTTTTAGAGAGTTGAATGCATGAGAAAAAAAATTGAGCAAGCATGAAAAAATGAGTTTTAAAAGAGAACAACTCTTGTCCTTTTTTATCCATTTCTCACGCACCACTACACCAAAAATGGGTGATCATGGGCTCTTATTTTTTTATTCACATGCATGAATGTTGAGTATTAGTTAGTATAATCATAAGATGTCATAATAGGCTATCATGACATGTAGCATAGTAGGTAATCATGGCTAAAGGTGGAGTGTAGACTTCAACAAAATAAATTGTTACTACAAGCTACTATGAAACGTCCACCATGTGCATAATATGGTCCATTTTGATTTTGATATTTGTCTCACAAATACTTATTATCATATGTTTGATTATCTTATATAATTAAGTATTAATTTATTCATATAACAATTATATGAATCAAATTAATAAATAATATACACTCAACTTTTAAGTGATATTTTACCATTATATCAATATATAATGGGTCCCACAATGCCCGGTTAATTTATTTTACAACTCCTTGTAAATATAATTAACTAATTACCTCTACCTCAAAATATATACAAAACCTCAACTAATTTAGTGAATTAACAATTAATCACTAAACAAATCTTATTTAATCGTATTAAAATAAGTCGTAAAATTTATTCAGTCAATTATCGTATAATTGACTAATAAAATCAATTGGCTCGAGTTCTTTAACTCAATATCCAATAACTAACTCACATAACTAAACGTATATCAAATATACGCAAGGGACTAATTAAACTGTATCATATACAAATAATTAGTATTCTATTTGGGTCTCATCCTATAGGTGTGACCGAAAGGGATCAGTTGATCACCGTCGTCATACGACAATAACGTCAAACTCTAGTCAGCCGAGCGTTACCGATTTACGCTAATCAACTGACGTGGAGTATCAAAATATACTAATCATGCCACGTATATTCCAAATGAGATTTATTATATAAGTGCACTATTGTGGAGGACACTTACTCCAACATCAAGTAGTGCCCCCAATGCATGAGTGCCCTGATGATGGCATAGAATTCCTTGTCATAAGTAAAGTACTTGAGCTTTGCCCCATTCAGTTTTTCACTGAAATAAGCAACTGGCTTCTGACTCTGGATCAATACTGCCCCAATGCCAACCCCACTAGCATCACACTCCACCTCAAACAGCTGATCAAAATCAGGTAACTTAAGGATTGGAGTTTCACACATCAACCTTTTAATTCTTTCAAAGGACTGTTGGGCATCCTCAGTCCACTGGAACTCCCCTTTCTTCAAGCATTCAGTGATGGGTGCAACAACTGAGCTGAAGTTCTTGATGAACCTCCTGTAAAATGAAGCCAACCCATGAAACCCCCTCACCTCAGTGATGGTTTTAGATGTAGGCCATGTTTGTATGGCTGCAACCTTCTCTTGGTTAATTGATATACCTCTCCCTGACACAATGTACCCTAGAAATGCAACCTCCTCAACCATGAAGGTACACTTCTCTAGCTTCCCATACAGCTTCTGCTCCTTCAAGATCCCAAATAGTGGCTCAAGATGCCTAAGATGTTCCCCTCTACTGCCACTATATACTAAGATGTCATCAAAGTAAACCACGGCAAACCTGCCCAAGCAAGGCCTCAACACCTCTGTCATGAGCCTCATGAAGGTTCTTGGTGCATTGGACAGCCCAAAAGGCATCACTAGCCACTCATACAGACCATGTTTTGTTTTAAAGGCAGTCTTCCATTCATCCCCCTCTCTAAGCCTCACCTGATGGTACCCCTGCCTTAGATCAATCTTGGAAAAGATCTGAGCTCCACTTAGCTCATCAAGCATGTCATCTAACCTTGGAATGGGAAACTTGTACTTGACTGTGATGTTGTTGATTGCTCTACTGTCAGTGCACATCCTCCAGGTGCCATCCTTCTTAGGCACTAACAGAGCAGGTATAGCACAAGGGCTTAGGGACTCCCTCACAAACCCCTTGCTCATAAGTTCCTCAATTTGTTTCTGCAACTCCTTGGTGGCAGTTGGATCACATCTGTAGGCTGGCATGTTTGGCAGCACAGAACCTGGAACTAAATCAATGTGGTGTTCAATCCCTCTTAGTTGTGGTACTCCATCTGGCAATTCCCTTGGAAAGACCTCCTTGTACCTCAAGATCAAAGGCTCAAACTGCAGCAGGAGCTCACCCAAGGGGCCTTGATGATCAAGCCACAAGCCAGACAAGCCTGACCACAAGACCCCCTCAGATTGAAGCTCGAACCACAAGGTCCAAACATCAGGCCATGTCAGGCCAAATGCAGGCCAAACCAAGCCAAGTCAATGAAGAAGACATCCCAGGGTTCACCAAGTCATGCCAGGGTCCAAGTCAGTCTACATTTCACACACAAGCCAGAAATAATGTCTGTTAGGGCTCATCAGACCAGTCAGCAAGCCAAGCACCAAGGAGGTACACCAGGGCATCCCAGCCACCCCCACCATGGCCTACCATCAAGCCAACCCATTAATCAAAAAGTTTGTCCAGGAGAGTCCCCTTAGAAGCCTTGCAAAATCTCAAGTTACAAGCAGTCCAAACCAGGGTCCAGTGAATCTCATAGCAGAGTAAGTTCAAGTCCAGCTGTAGGTTCCTTTTGTTTAAGTCAACTTGTCCTCATCCAAGGCAGGTTTATCTAAGTTCAAATAAGAGTTAAAGAGTCCCAAGGAGTAGCAAGACACCCAGAGCAAGCAGCAAGACAACAAGAACAACAGTTTCCCATTTGAGGAAAACTCCAAAAACTGCTTTATTACTTTTGCATCAGTCTGTTTTGTGTCTTTGTGTCTGTACTTTCTAGTCTTTAAACTCGTCCTCTTGTGAGGCCCTTAATTAGTTATCTGTTGTAGTAGTTCAAGCCCAAAACTGACCCTAGGATGGACTTTACATCCAAAGGTTCACATTGTATCAGCCTCCCTATATAAGGAGGTTCTTATGTATTGTTTGAGTAGATTTTAATGAATGAATTAACCTTGAGAATCCTCTCAAATATTTCAAACTTGTGCTAAGTGATGTAGTTTGAGTGAAGCCTGATACATCTTCAAGATGTCTAATCAGTGCCTTGCTTTGTGTGTCAAGTTAAGTCTGTGCTTTGCTGTGACTAGCTTGCTTGTTGTTGAGTCTAAGTCTAGAGTGTTTGTGCTTTGCTTTAATACTCTAAACCTGTCTCAAATCCAGTCTTTTAGTCCTTTCTCTTGTGCCTTGTTGTAGGGGAAGTTCTCTAAGTCATATCTTTGAGCTTCAGTTAAAACAAATCACTCTCTCTAAAACAGCCTCCATTTCTGCCTGTTTTTGTTTTCAATTTTAGTAAAAATAGTAAATCATCCCTTAAACTCACAAGCCTTAGTAGTTTACAGTGCAAATTGGTTATCAGAGCTTTGGTTGAGAGTCTTAGTGAGTTCATTTTCCCTAACTACATTTAAAAACACAAAAACAACCCAATGAGTGAAGAGAGAATCACCAACTTAGAGACTATGGTGGAAGGCATAACCAGAACTGTCACACAACTCACAAGAGCTATGAATGAGGCTTTTGATGGCAATGTTGCCATAGGAGAAAGAGGCAGAGGACGTGGAAGAGGCCAAGGAGGAGGCAGAGGAAGGCCACCTGATGATGAAGAGTATCCGGATTCAGATGACTCATCAAGGAGCAGGGCTTCCATCCACAGACACACAGACAAATATCTTAAGGTAGAAATCCCTGAGTTTTCTGGTAGTCTTAATCCTGATGATTTGTAGAATGGTTAAGAGAAGTAGAAAGAATCTTTGAGTATAAAGGATACAATGATCTTAAGTCTTTTAAAGTAGCCATCCTTAAACTGAAAGGGTATGCTTCTCTTTGGTATGAAACCATGAAAGGGTTAAGGGCTAGGGAAGGGAAAGAACCCATCAAGTCCTGGACTAAACTGAAAAAGAAACTGTTAGATAAGTTTGTTGCTAAGGATTACACCCAGGATCTGTTCATTAAGTTGTTTAAGTTGAAACAAGGAGATAAACCTGTTGAATCCTATTTGAGAGAGTTTGAACAGCTCACTTTGCAGTGTGATATAAATGAGAAACCTGAGCAAAGGATTGATAGGTACTTAGAGGGTCTAGATAAGAGCATTGCTAACAAGGTTAGGATGCAACCTCTGTTGTCATTCGATGATGTTGTTAACCTATCTCTGAGAGTTGAAAAGATAGGAAAAGCTAAGCCTGTCACACCAAAACCTGTTAGGCCTTTTCAAACCAGACCTTACAGTAGGGTGAGGACCATTGATACCCCCAGGACAGCACCCCACCTATCTTAGACAAGGGAAAGGGCATCATGGGTCAGAAACCAAGCACTTCATTGACTGAGAACAGAATTAGGTGTTTCCAATGTCAGGGTTATGGACATTTCAAGAAGGATTGCCCTTCTAAGAAGACTTTAACTATAATGGAGGTTGAGACTTGGTAAAAAGAAGGTCTAGTTGAGTATGAGAAGGATGAGCCTGAGGTTGAAGAAGTAGTGAGTGAGGAGGAAGAGCTTAGTCAGGGGGCAATAGTGGCACTCCCTGATACAGGCCACAATCTGGTTCTATGGAGGGTAATGCATTCACAACAGATACCTTTGGAGGAGGATCAAAGATCCCTCATTTTCAGGAGTAGATGTACCATACAAGGGAGGGTTTGTAACCTTATCATAGATGGAGGTAGCTGTACCAATGTGGCCTCTGTCACTATGGTTGACAAGTTGAAGCTAAGTACTCAGGAACACCCTCATCCCTATAAGTTGAGATGGCTGAGTAAGGGAGCAGAGGTTAAGGTGGACAAGCAATGTATGGTTCCATTCTCCATTGGAAATGTATACAAAGATGAAGTACTTTGTGATGTGGTTCCAATGGATGCCTGTCACCTATTACTAGGAAGGCCATGGGAGTTTGATAAGAGCTCCATACACCAAGGAAGAAGCAACACCTATTCCTTCAAACATGGGAGCAGGAAGGTGACATTATCCCCTTTGCCACCTAATCAGAAGAATTATGGGAGTCCCAGTATGACTGAAGACTTTAGTGGAGTCTTGTTCCTATCTGAATCAGCAATGGTCAAAGAGTTTAGTGAGGAACAACCTGTGTTGATGCTGCTGTCAAAGGAGGTTCAGGAAGGGGAGTCTAAAGTAATTCCTGCAGAAGTTAAGCCCCTCATTGATCAATTCAAGGAAGTGTTCCCAGAGGAACTTCCTGATGGCTTCCCCTTTTAAGAGGAATTGAACATCAGATAGACCTTGTGCCAGGGTCTGTACTACCTAATAGACCAACATACAGATGTGATCCTAAGGCTACACAAGAGCTGCATAAAAAGATTGAAGAGTTGATGAGTAAAGGGTTTGTAAGAGAGTCCTTAAGTCCATGTGCTGTGCCTGCATTATTGGTCCCTAAGAAGGATAGAACTTGGAGGATGTGCATAGATAGCAGGGCTATCAATAACATCACAGTCAAGTACAGGTTCCATATACCTAGGCTTGATAACATGTTGGATGAGCTGAGTGGATAAAGGTTCTTTTCCAAGATTGATTTCAGGCAAGGCTACCATCAAGTGAGGCTCAGGGAAGGAGATGAGTGGAAGACAGCCTTCAAAACAAAGCATGGCCTCTATGAGTGGCTTGTCATGCCTTTTGGTCTGTCAAATGCCCCAAGTACCTTCATGAGATTGATGACAGAGGTGCTTAGACCTTGCCTAGGGAGATTTGTGGTAGTATACTTTGATGATATTCTCATCTACAGCAAGAGCAAGGATGATCATTTGAGGCATCTTGAAGCTGTGTTTGAGATACTTAAGGAAAGTAAACTCTTTGGGAAACTTGAAAAGTGCACCTTTATGACTGAGGAAGTTAAGTTCCTAGGATATGTGGTGTCTGGTAGAGGCATTTCAGTAGATCAGGACAAGATCATCGCTGGTCAGTCTTGGCCTGTTCCTAGGAACATCACAGAAGTAAGAGGGTTTCATGGCTTAGCATCTTTCTACAGGAGGTTCATTAAGAACTGCAGCACCATTGCAACACCCCTCACTGAATGTATGAAGAAAGGAGAGTTCACTTGGACTGAGAATGCTTTGCAGGCTTTCAAATACATAAAGAAACTCTTGTGCAGTGCACCTATCCTCAGGTTGCCAGACTTTAATTGCCTATTTGAGGTTGAATGTGATGGAAGTGGAGTGGGAATTGGAGCTGTCCTCATCCAGAAGAAGAAGCATGTAGCCTATTTCAGTGAAAAGTTAAATGGTGCCAAGCTGAGCTATTCTACTTATGATAAGGAGTTTTATGCTTTTGTCAGGGCTCTAAGGCATTGGAGTTATTACCTAAAGCCCAAGCTCTTTGTCCTACACTCTGATCATGAAGCATTGAAGTACATAGGAAGCCAGCATAAGCTCAGTCACAGACATGCTAAATGGGTGGAGTTCCTCCAGTCATTTACCTTTTATAGCAAGTACAAAGAAGGGAAACAAAATGTTGTAGCTGATGCATTGTCTAGAAGGTACACCCTGCTATCAACCATGGAACAAAGGATTCTTGGGTTTGAGTTCATGAAAGACATGTATCAGGAGGATCCAGACTTTGCAGAGGATTGGCTAACACAGAAAGAGGGAACCAGGACTATTGATTCACCCTACACTCTACAAAATGGATTCTTGTTTAAAGGAAACAAGTTGTGTGTCCCCAGAGGTTCTTACAGGAATCTATTGATCAAGGAAGTACATGGAAGTGGCCTTGGAGGACACTTTGGGGTTCAGAAGACTCTGGATATACTGCAGGATCAGTTCTACTGGCCTAAGATGATGGGAGAGGTCCAAATAGTGCTCAGGAGGTGTGGAGTCTGTCAAAAGGCCAAGAGTTCATTCCAGGCAGGGCCTTACACTCTCCTACCAGTCCCATGTAGGCCTTGGGAAGATGTGAGTATGGATTTCATAGTGGCATTGCCTAGAACAACAAGAGGCAAGGTTCTATTATGGTGGTTGTGGATAGGTTCAGTAAGATGGCACATTTCATTGCCTGTAAGAAGACTGAGGATGCTGTGAGTGTGGCAGAGCTATATCTTGATGAAGTGGTGAGATTTCATGGTGTTCCAAGGACTATTGTGTCTGACAGGGACACAAAGTTTATGAGCCATTTCTGGAGAACATTATGGAAGCTGCTTAATACCAGGTTGTTGTTTAGCACCTCCCATCATCCTCAAACTTATGGACAAACTGAGGTGACCAACAAGACTTTGGGAAGGATCTTGAGGTGTATAGTCAGCAAATCTCTCAAGGATTGGGATTTAAAACTAGCTCAAGCAGTGTTCTCTTTTAATAGAGCTCCATCATCAGCCACATGCCACTCCCCCTTTGAAGTGGTCTATGGTACTAACCCCTTAATGCCTTTGAATTTGTCTAATGTGTGCAGGTCAGATATACATTATGATGCCAAGAAGAGGGTGGAACAAATGCTAAAACTCCACGAGTCAGTCAGAAAACAAATTGAGAGAACCAATGATCTATACAAGAAGAATGCCAAGGTTCCTAAGATCAAGAAAGACTTTGCACCAGGAGACTTAGTATGGATCAATCTAAGGAAAGAGAGGTTCCCCTCCAGAAGAAAGAACAAGCTAGAGCCAAGAGCATATGGTCCTTTTCAAGTCATAGAGAAGATAGGTCCCAATGCCTACAGAATTGATCTGCCAAGAGAATATGCAGTTCATGGAACATTTAATGTTGGAGATCTTAGCCTCTTCTATGAAGACTCTGAGGGAGAGGAAGACACAGGCTTAAGGTCAAGCCCTTTACAACCTGGGGAGGCTGCATCAGGAACTCACCCAAGGGGCCTTGATGATCAAGCCACAAGCCAAACAAGCATGACCACAAGACCCCCTCAGATTGAAGCTCGAACCACAAGGTCCAAACATCAGGCCATGTCAGGCCAAATGCAGGCCAAACCAAGCCAAGTCAATGAAGAAGACATCCCAGGGTTCACCAAGTCATGCCAGGGTCCAAGTCAGTCTACATTTCACACACAAGCCAGAAACAATGTCTGTCAGGGCTCATCAGACCAGTCAGCAAGCCAAGCACCAAGGAGGTACACCAGGGCATCCCAGCCACCCCCACCATGGCCTACCATCAACCCAACCCATTAATCAAAAAGTTTTTCCAGGAGAGTCCCCTTAGAAGCCAAGCAAAATCTCAAGTTACAAGCAGTCCAAACCAGGGTCCAGTGAATCTCATAGCAGAGTAAGTTCAAGTCCAGCTGTAGGTTCCTTTTGTTTAAGTCAACTTGTCCTCATCCAATGCAGGTTTATCTAAGTTCAAATAAGATTTGAAGAGTCCCAAGGAGTAGCAAGAAAGCCAGAGCAAGCAGCAAGACAACAAGAACAACAGTTTCCCATTTCAGGAAAACTCCAAAAACTGCTTTATTACTTTTGCATCAGTCTGTTTTGTGTCTTTGTGTCTGTACTTTCTAGTCTTTAAACTCGTCCTCTTGTGAGGCCCTTAATTAGTTATCTGTTGTAGTAGTTCAAGCCCAAAACTAACCCTAGGATGGACTTTACATCCAAAGGTTCACATTGTATCAGCCTCCCTATATAACGAGGTTCTTATGTATTGTTTGAGTAGATTTTAATGAATGAATTAACCTTGAGAATCCTCTCAAATCTTTCAAACTTGTGCTAAGTGCTGTAGTTTGAGTCAAGCCTGATACATCTTCAAGGTGTCTGATCAGTGCCTTGCTTTGTGAGTCAAGTTAAGTCTGTGCTTTGCTGTGACTAGCTTGCTTGCTGTTGAGTCTAAGTCTAGAGTATTTGTGCTTTGCTTTAATACTCTAAACCTGTCTCAAATCCAGTCTTTTTGTCCTTTTTCTTGTGCCTTGCTGTAGGGGAAGTTCTCTAAGTCATATCTTTGAGTTTCAGTTAAAACAAATCACTCTCTCTAAAACAGCCTCCATTTCTGCTTGTTTTTGTTTTCAATTCTGGTAAAAATAGTAAATCATCCCTTAAACTCACAAGCCTTAGTAGTTTACAGTTCATCCTTCTTAGGCACTAACAGAGCAGGTACAACACAAGGGCTTAGGGACTCCCTCACAAACCCCTTGCTCATAAGTTTCTCAATTTGTTTCTGCAACTCCTTGATGGCAGTTGGATCACTTCTGTCGGCTGGCCAGTTTGGCAGCACAGAACCTGGAACTAAATCAATGTGGTGTTCAATCCCTCTTAGGGGTGGTAGTCCATCTGGCAATTCCCTTGAAAAGACCTCCTTGTACCTCAAGATCAAAGGCTCAACCTCTGCTGGCAACTTGGAGCCTTCCCCCTCTGCAACTTCCTTAGACAGTAGGATGATTACAGGTTGCGCTTGCTTCATCTCCTTAATCATGGCTGCCTCTGATAATAATAGTACTCCATTGACCTCCTCTGGCATATTGGGACTCTCATAGCTCCTCTGGTTGGGTGGTAGAGGTGTCAAGGTTACCTTTCTTCCTAAATGCCTGATAAGTGATATTTTGTACTGATTTATCCCCCGTTTTAGCTCGATTTCTATACGATTTATGCACTTTGTTAAGTGATTAACGAGCTAATATTGCTATTCTAGTTGTTTTGCGTGTTTTGACTCGTTTTATAGGAAATGAAGCGGTTTTGCTATATTTTCCTACTTTATGGAGCAAAGACACTAGGATACGAGTTTTCAAGGAATTGATGATAGCCAGTTCACGATTTGATTACGATTCCGCTACATCTTTCCTCGAATGGACTCAATTTGGATTTTGGCTTTGAACTTTAAGAGGAAACCTCAACCCAAGTCAAGAGAAAGATCAGCCCAAGCCCAATTCCGTAGTGCATTGACCAAAGACCAAGGCATAGGATTCCGTGCCTAAGATGAAAAGACGGAAAATTCCAATTACACAAAAACCCGATCGGATTGCTCAAAACCCGATCGGGTATTTCTGCAAGAAGACGTTACTTGGCTCTTCTTCAATCCGGGCTTAAATGGGTGGTTTAATGCTTTGACTAGGGTACGAATTTGCACGAAGGATCAGCAGCCATGCAGCCTTATAAAAGCCAATGATCATCACACACAATAAGCATCCAAGCATCCAATTATCCTTCATATAATCTATTATCATATTTACATATCTTTTAGCATACTTTCTTACAAGTTTTTATAGTTTATTTCTTAGTATTTCTCTAGTGTTTTCATAGCTTTTGTTATTGGATATTTGTTCTTACTTTCGTTCTTATATACTCTTATTCCAATTCGGTAATTCTCTAATCTTGCTTTACTTATGCAATTTTAATCATCATGAATTATAATCTCACTAGTATCATTTTCATAATATTTTTATTATTAGGAAATCAATCTAAAATTAATCTAGTTAAAACCAAAGTATTGTTTAGCATGTCACCTTATAATTTACCTAATCAAATAATCCTAAAAATTGTCATTAGAATCATTGTTAACATAATCACCATAATCACTTTAGTATTTATATTTCATAGTTTAATTTCATATATCTTTTTCTTGCTAATTTACTTAATCACATAATCATATAAATTAGATTAATTCTAATATTGTAAAATTATCATTGTGTAAATAAAATAAATAGAGTTGTAATATTTGAAATGATTTACGAGTTAAATGAATTACAAGAAGAGTAGTTACCAATTGAACCATCTAAATTGTTTCTTCCTTTGGTCGTGTCAAATTCTATAACTTTGTTTAGTGGCCATAAGCAATTGTTTGTATTAGTCATTTCTATCTTTATAACGAGAGTTGGGATAGGAATTAGGACTACCAATAGGGGTTTAGTGACTTAACCATGCCGAAAGGACGTTAGGACCCACTAAAAGGTCGGTACGAATCCGGAAGGAATATACCGCTACAAGGCCTAGACAACCATAGTAATTCTAATATTGGTATCTATGAGACTTTTAATTAGTTTTACATGTATTTCTCTTTCGCTATTTCAATTTGATTAAATAGTTTACTTTACCGTTTTAGATAGTTTATTTTATTGTTATCTAGCTAGTTTATTTTATCGTCTTTCTATTTTCGTTCTTAGATAGTTTTATTTTATTATTATTATCTAGTTTAATAGTTTAGTTAGTTACACTTTCAATATTGTCATTTAAATACCGTCTTTAGATAGAATTTAGTTGTTGATATTCAGATTAGAGGGTTTCCCCGATCGGGTACGTGACAACCCGATCGGGTAAGTCTTCTGTTCTGGGTTTTTATTTTGCAATTTACATAATTGTTCTTTACATATCGTCATTTATATACTTGTCATTTTTATTTTATGTTAGTAGTTTAGACAAACAACTCAAGTGACTCGATTCTAAATGAAAACCAATCCATAGCAATTCATAAGTAACACGTACTCCCTGAGGATCGAAACCCTACTTCCCTAATTACATTCCTTATGTTGTTAGCTTAGTCTGGGTAAATTATTTTTGTATCGGGACCGCGACAGAACCGATCAAATTTTGGCGCCGTTGCCGGGGAGCACGGTTTTGTTTATTTATGAATTGTTGGTTTTTATTTAATCTACCATTTTTAGGTGCAACCGTACCTAATTCATTTCTAACTTTCTCTTTTGTGTTTTTCTTGTAGGTTGATAAAATGGTGCTAACTAGAGAAGATCCAAGGTACCGGGTTTTTGAGCTCGCCAGTGGGATCCTTAGGGTCCATTTGACTTTGATTGCTCTCATAGAGGGAAATCACTTTAGTGGAAAACCAAACGAAAACCCGTCTCACCATCTTCAAACCTTTTGCGAACTTTGTCAAACCTTTATGAGGGAGGTAATCACGCAAAACGAAATTAGAGAAACACTTTTTCCTTTATCACTAAAGGGAGAAGCAAAATGGTGGTTCACCTGTCGCTTAAAGGAAGCAACAAGACCTATGCAGTGGGAAGAGATTGTCATCGCTTTTCACCGTAGGGTTAGAACCAATTTGTCAAACCTATCAACTAAATCACAAAATGAAAGAGGGGAAGGTTCACAAACCAATGGGGGAGAGCGAAAGAAGAGTCGAGTGGAGACTTCAAATGAAGTTGACACTACAATTTCCTTAGCTTGTCCTAGTCAATCCAAAGAAACCACCCCAAAAAGTACTTTATATCGCCCCAAAGTTTTCAATCCATTTACTTCAATAACAACACCATATGAACTTTGTGGTGGGATAGGGCATGTACCTTAACGATGTGGGAACAAACTCACACCCTTAAACCCTTTTCACCCACAAGTTCATCAAACCCAATTTACTCATACACCACAATACCCACCTTTTCAAAATGGTCTAATAGATGTCAAGTTAAGGGAGATAACCCAAACCCAACATAACATGAGCTCTTACTTCCTTTCTAGCCTAAACTCACTCAAATCAGCCATTTTATCTCTCCAAAAGAGAGTGGACGAGTTGACCCCATCGAGTTCTAGTCATAATACCCAAGAGAGAGACGTGCCATCAATTGTCACAATTGACATGATTAGTGACAAACCTTGTGATCACCCTCTTGGGAATGGAAAGAGTAAGGAGACAATTTATAGGTTACCCCATGAACTTAGCAACAATCCAACACTATCCAAACCAACCAAAGCCCCTACACATGAGGAGACATCTCGTCTCAAAGCTTTGATCATGTCAATGATAAAAGCACAAGGGAAATTGGAAGAAAGGATTGAAGAGGCAACTTTGGCAACAAATGAAGCTTTTTCAAAGTTAGAAGCAAGGATTGGCAAGATATCTAAGGAAAAAGAAGCAACCAAGGATAATCACAAGGAACCTAACCTTGAAGAAGGGAAGATCCTCATTCCCTCCAAACTTAAAGACCCAGGTTGTTTCAACATTTCTTTCACAATGTGTTTTCATAAGGTAAGAGGTGCATTGTGTGACTTAGGAGCTTCAATTAGCGTCATGCCTTTTGATGTCTATCATGAGCATTGCCCCATACAAATGAAATTCACTAGTACTAGCCTTCAACTTGCCGATGGATCTATGCATACTCCGGTAGGAATTGTGGAGGATGTCCCAATACGGATTGGGTACTTCCTCATCCCCGTCGATTTTTATGTAATATTTTCAAAGGGAGAAAGGGATGACCATATCATATTAGGGAGACCCTTCCTAAATACGGTTGGAGCTTGTATTGATGTGAAAGGAGAAAAGATCACATTTGAAATAGATGGATCGAGTGCCATCTTTGACAAAAAGGGGGATGTGTTGAGTGTTGGAGATGGCGACCTAGAGGCTTTCAAAGCTGCGGAAGCATGAAGAATGAGATTGCCATGGGTGTTGGCAAAAAGGTAAATGAGGAAATTCAGGGACGAATCCAGCTACTAGGAGCTAAAATCCCTTCATAAGGCTTAAGGGGGGATAGAATAACAAAGTCTAGCATGACTCAAAAATGCGCTTGTCGGGAGGCAACCCGTCTTTTTCTTTTCTTTTTCTTTATGCATTTTTTCTTTTACTTATTAGACAATGATTTTTATTTTGGACTATTTTATTTGGACTCTATTTTTGGATTTTATGTTGTAATAGTTAGGAACACTTTCTTCGTTTTACTTGTTATTATGCATATTTCGTCAATAGATTTTCGTACTTAGAATCGGAGGCCCTATTGAGACAAGACGGAGCTATCCTTGGCACAAGTTGTCAAGATCACTAAGGTTAGTAAGTATGTGCAAGGACATAGCCCAAAGGTAAGAGCAAGTGGTAAAGAAAATAGAAACAAAAAACGGACCAGCAGGTTTCCCCGATCGGATCCATGTCTACCCGATCGGGTAAATGGCCTGTTTCGTGTTTTACTCTATTTTCTTCTATAAAACCCATTTGCTACCCTTTTGCTTGCTACCTTATACCCGTGTTCTTCAATCTCAAAGCTAAAATTTTCTCAAAACCCTCAATTCTTAATCTATTCTTGCAAAATTTGTTCCTATAGTTCATCAAGGGCAACTACTAATCATCATCAAGTAAGTTATTTCTACCTTAGTTACTTCAATCTCTCTATATTTTTCAGAAATCCAACATAAACAAACCCTAACTCCAATTTGGGGGTTCTTGATTTTGATTGTAAAACTTGTTTAAATTGGATTTCTAATGATTCTTACATGCTATAGAGTGAATTCTAGTGATTAATTAGGATGATTACTTTGATTTGGATGTTCATTTGCTAATTAGGATGCTCATCTTTACTTTATGCTAAGAGCTTTTGTTTAAGTGGTAGTATGATGCTTGAATTCACGCCTTATACTATGAACTTATGATCTTATTATGATAAATTAGCATTGGTACCTTAGGTAATAGTCAAACTCATGATTCAAGTATATGTTGCTCACCTAATTAACATATTGCTATGCTTATAACATCTATCTGTGCTTAAAAGATAGCATGACAATATTTTACTAAGGACACTATACTTGAATTTGTGCTTAAAACTTAGTATTATAACACTTATTCTATCCACTTATGTTTACAAATGAAGTGTTTTAATACTAGTTATTTATAGAAAATGGCACCTACACTAAGGAAATCAAAGAGGGCAAGAACCTCCACTCAAGGAGAGAGTAGTAGAGCACAAGAGGAAGATATTGAAATGCTTGATGCTAAAGAACAACCCGAAAATCAAGAGAACGCTATGCATGATCCTAGCTTCCCGGATGTAGAGTTTAGCTCACATGAGCAATGGCAAAAATGGTGCGTACTTAAAAGCAAAGGTATGAGGGCTACAAAGTTCCTCAATGTTTCTTCTTTAAGGCATATGAAACTTCTTGAGCATGTTAAAGTGTTATTTAGGGGTCTAAGTATGACTGCTAGCATGAATTTTAGCTATGAGACCTACCCCTAATTAACCCTTGAATTTTTGAGCTATTTTGAGTTACATCGGTCTAGAAATAGAAACACTATGCCTCAAGTTCGGTTTCGTTTGTTCAATGATGATTATAGTATGAACTTGGAGAACTTTGCTAGTTATTTTGGTCTCACCACTGAAAACACTGTTATCTCACCTCCGGAAGGCTTTGATGTTAGCCTGCTTTGGAGTGCTATTTCGACTTACCTCGTCTCTCGTTGGGACCATGTCCCACACCAACATATACATCATCCCGCCATTAGAATATGGCAAAGATTCATGGGATGGACCTTTTTGGGTCGTGCTGAACCTCATTTGGTGAGACGAGTAGAGTTAGAAATTTTAGGAGGATTTTTGAATGTGGATGGTGATGAGCCATGGTCTGTTAGTGTCCCGTATCATTTTGTTGTTCAGTTGACCAAAGCTGTTAATCCCAAGAACACTGCCATTGTCTATGGAGGTCTTATCACTCACCTAGCTATGAGAGTTTGTGGCTTTAACCAAGCCACCACCGACCTTCAGGCATTGACTACACCTCCCACCGAGATGGGAAATGGGTTAGATTATGCATACTTTGTTCAGCTCAACTGGTTTCGCGCTTCTCACCCCCATATGATTTGGAGAATTGCTGGTCGTGATTCGGTCAAGTTGACCGCCGAGTTAGAGCAAATTCCATTTCTTCGGCAGCGACCTCCACTTCAAGAGGGTGAGGTTATCTTACCTCGACCTACCTACTACCTTCCTGTTGGGGATATTACTCCCATTGACCCCCCTATTCAGCTTAGATCCAGCCGCCCTGAGGTTGGATCATCCTCTCAATCGACCCATGCTGAGGGCGATGTAGCCGCCATGTTTGAAGCTTTAACATTGTCCGTCCATAGAATTCAGTCCGACCAACAGCTTGCTTTGCACCCCATATATGACCACTTTGCTAGGCAAGGTGTGATTAGACCCGAGGGCCCCCACTCGTCTTTTTATACTTGGCCTGAGGGGAGGTATGGTGCTGCTTATGGTGCAGGTGTGCCGCGAACCGGACCTGATTATTGTGGAACCGACTATGGCGTCGAGAGGTTTGGAGGGTATGGAGGTGATTTTCCTGATCACCAGGTGGAAGAGTATCAGACCTTTGGAGCCAGCAACCCAACCGGGATCTTTCCTTCTCGTGGTAGTTATCATTGTGCAGATGATACCTACTATGCAGATGCTTTTGGATCCGCACCCGAGCCACCTCCTTCTGAGAGGAGAGGTCGTGGCTGGTGGCCTTTGTGATTTGAAGATGAGCTCCCCTTGTTCAGTCTAGCTTGGGGGAGGCTCGACATTTTGTAAGAATTTTCTTTCTTTCCGTTCTTTCTTGTGCATTTTTAGTTTTCTTTTTAGGCCCTTTTTCCCATTAGAATTTCATATCGTTTCTCTATTCCATGTGCTATCAGCCGTTTCTTGGTTTGTTTCTATTATAATTGCATGCACATTGAGGACAATGTGAAGTTTTAGCTTGGGGGAGGATTTGCATTTAGGAACTGCATTTAGGATTGCATTTAGATTTTTAGTTTTCTTTTTAGTTTCTTTGCTTTTAATTTTCTTAGTTTCTTTTTAGTTTTTATAAAAAAAAAAGAAAAAATCAAAACACAAAAAGAAAAGATCATGTCCATCTTGCATTTCTCATTTTATAGTTTTTATAAGTTGATGTTTCGTTTTATTATGAGGAATTGTGCATTCATGGGGATGTCTTGTACACAGTAGGTAGGAAATTGCATTTGGACTTAATTAAGCTTGATCTTGACTTTGGCAAGCTACTCGTATTGTAAGGTAGAGCCTCCAGTGGTCGGTACATCTGAACCCGATCCCAGTTTAGGAGTGAGTAGTTTCTCCTTATAGTCTGTGTTACATCAAAACGCATAAGTATGGTTTTTATTCCATTTTCTATAAGTATTACTATCATGATCTACATTTTGAAGCCATTCAATCTCTTGTTCACATTTCGCAAAACACCCTTCTTTCTAGCTACATTATAACTTTGCCTACCCTTGTTGAGCTAGTCACCAACTATATGTGTAGAAGTGTTCTATGTTTTTGCGATGTTCTGATAATGCCACCATTTGGTGAGATCTTGTCTCGGGATTACTGATTCCCGGGTTTTGATGTGAAAGAGAGAAAAAGGAAAAAAAGGAGCTTTGAAAAATGATGAGAAAAGAAAAATGAAAAAAATGAAAAAGAAAAGCTCGAAAAAAAAAAAAAAAAGAAAAGAAAAGAAAAGAGGAAAAACACTTCCATGAAAAGAAAGAAAGAAAATTATGGGAAGTCGTAACTTGATTCTAATGTTTAATAAGCCAATATGCTGCTTTTGGCTTTGACTTTTGTTGATGGGAATTGGTATGATTTGGATTGAGTATTCACTACACATTTGGTTATTACTAGCTTGACTCTAAGCTCCACATGACCAAAATCATTTGTCCACTTTCTTACCCAAATTTCCCAAGCCTCTTCTTTACTTTACTAGTGCTTCTTACATTATAATTTGATCATGATTAGTTTTACCTAATGAATTTGGATTGTCTACCATACTAGACTGCGGGCACATTCTTATAAATTGTAGATAGGTGAGTGTCACTTCAAATTTGAACCAATATTTCCTATTTTACAAAAATTTGAGTGATGAGTGTACCGTGAGAGTCCATTGTCAAAAGATCATGCAAGAGCTGAAAAGGTCCGAAGAATATTTTCTATGCTGCGCCGTTATATAAATCTCAACCATGTTTCGCACTTTCCTTTCGCCCTTGTTGCTGCGGGCTTATGATTCATCTACTTATTAAGAGCTTACTTTTTGAGATTTGTATGATAGATTGATCATCGTTAGCTACCCTTGTCCTAGTTATGATTGTTATGTTTGCTTGAGGACAAGCAAAGGTTTAGCTTGGGGGAGTTTGATAAGTGATATTTTGTACTGATTTATCCCCCATTTTAGCTCGATTTCTATACGATTATGCACTTTGTTAAGTGATTAACGAGCTAATATTGCTATTCTAGTTGTTTTGCGTGTTTTGACTCGTTTTATAGGAAATGAAGCGGTTTTGCTATATTTTCCTACTTTATGGAGCAAAGACATTAGGATACGAGTTTTCAAGGAATTGATGATAGCCAGTTCACGATTTGATTACGATTCCGCTACATCCTTCCTCGAATGGACTCAATTTGGATTTTGGCTTTGAACTTTAAGAGGAAACCTCAACCCAACTCAAGAGAAAGATCAGCCTAAGCCCAATTCCGTAGTGCATTGACCAAAGACCAAGGCATAGGATTCCGTGCCTAAGATGAAAAGACGGAAAATTCCAATTACACAAAAACCCGATCGGATTGCTCAAAACCCGATCGGGTATTTCTGCAAGAAGACGTTACTTGGCTCTTCTTCAATCCGAGCTTAAATGGGTGGTATAAAGCTTTGACTAGGGTATGAATTTGCACGAAGGATCAGCAGCCATGCAGCCTTATAAAAGCCAATGATCATCACACACAATAAGCATCCAAGCATCCAATTATCCTTCATATAATCTATTATCATATTTACATATCTTTTAGCATACTTTCTTACAAGTTTTTATAGTTTATTTCTTAGTATTTCTCTAGTGTTTTCATAGCTTTTGTTATTGGATATTTGTTCTTACTTTCGTTCTTATATACTCTTATTCCAATTCGGTAATTCTCTAATCTTGCTTTACTTATGCAATTTTAATCATCATGAATTATAATCTCACTAGTATCATTTTCATAATATTGTTGTTATTAGGAAATCAAACTAAAATTAATCTAGTTAAAACAAAAGTATTATTTAGCATGTCACATTATAATTTACCTAATCAAATAATCCTAAAATTTGTCATTAGAATCATTGTTAACATAATCACCATAATCACTTTAGTATTTATATTTCATAGTTTAATTTCATACATCTTTTTCTTGCTAATCTACTTAATCACATAATCACATAAATTAGATTAATTCTAATATTGTAAAATTATCATTGTGTAAATAAAATAAATAGAGTTGTAATATTTGAAATGATTTACGAGTTAAATGAATTAAAAGAAGAGTAGTTACCAATTGAACCATCTAAATTGTTTCTTCCCTTGGTCGTGTCAAAATCTATAACTTTGTTTAGTGGCCATAAACAATTGTTTGTATTAGTCATTTCTATCTTTATAACGAGAGTTGGGATAGGAATTAGAACTGTCAATAGGGGTTTAGTGACTTAACCATGCTGAAAGGACGTTAGGAACCACTAAAAGGTCGGTACGAATCCGGAAGGAATATACTGCTACAAGGCCTAGACAATGATAGTAATTCTAATATTGGTATCTATGAGACTTTTAATTAGTTTTACATGTATTTCTCTTTCGCTATTTCAATTTGATTAAATAGTTTACTTTACCGTTTTAGATAGTTTATTTTATTGTTATCTAGCTAGTTTATTTTATCGTCTTTCTATTTTCGTTCTTAGATAGTTTTATTTTATTATTATTATCTAGTTTAATAGTTTAGTTAGTTAGACTTTCAATATTGTCATTTAAATACCGTCTTTAGATAGAATTTAGTTGTTGATATTCAGATCAGAGGGTTTCCCCGATCGGGTACGTGACAACCCGATCGGGTATGTCTTCTGTTCTGGGTTTTTATTTTGCAATTTACATAATTGTTCTTTACATATCGTCATTTATATACTTGTCATTTTTATTTTATGTTAGTAGTTTAGACAAACAACTCAAGTGACTCGATTCTAAATGAAAACCAATCCATAGCAATTCATAAGTAACACGTACTCCCTGAGGATCAACACCCTACTTCCCTAATTACATTCCTTAGGTTGTTAGCTTAGTCTAGGTAAATTATTTTTGTATCGGGACCGCGACAGAACCGATCAATGCCTGAAGCTATAAGTGTTATCCCTTCTCTGGTGAGTTGTGTTTCTGTCAAACTCCCAAGGCCTCCCTAGCAGTAGATGTCAGGCATCTATTGGCACTACATCACATAATACTTCATCCTTGTATACTTTCCCAATAGAGAATGGGACTAAGCATTGCCTATCAACCCTTACCTCAACCCCTTTGTTAAGCCATCTCAGTTTGTAGGGGTGTGGATGTTCTTGAGTAACCAGGCTTAGCTTGTTTACTAGGGTGATGGAAGCCACATTAGTACAACTTCCTCCATCAATTATCAAGTTACAGACCCTCTCCTGAATGGTGCATCTACTCCTGAATATCAAAGACCTCTGATCATCCTCCAGTGGGGCATGTTGGGAGTGCATGACCCTCCATAGGACCAAGTTATGGCATGTATCAGGGTGAGCCACGACCAAGTCCTGCATTGGCTCTTCCTCAGCTGTCACCTCCTCTAACACCATACTGTCATCAACCTCATACTCAACCAGTCCCTCCTTCTCCCACTCTTCTACCTCCATAAGTGTCATGGTCCTCTTAAAAGGACAGTCCTTCCTAAAGTGGCCATATCCCTGACACTGGAAACATCTGATCTTGTTCTCAGTTGAGGTGGGGTTAAGCTTAGAGTTCACAACTCCTTTTCCTTTGTTTGTGGTTGATTGGGTGGTTGTCTTAGGGGTTTCCCCCATTCTAACACCACTGTAAGGTTTGTACATAGGTCTGGTAGCAGGTTTAGACACAGCTGGTTTGGTTTTGCCCATCTTCTTAACCCTCAATGCTAGGTTGACAACATCATCATAGGACCATAGGGGTTGCATTCTGACCCTAGCAGCAATGCTCATATCTAGACCCTCTAAGAATCTGGCAATCCTTTGTTCAGGTTTCTCATTGACCTCACACTGGAGAGTCAATTGTTCAAAGTCCCTTAGGTATGCTTCTACAGACCTCTCCTCTTGTTTCAGTTTGGATAACTTGATGAACAGATCTTGGGTGTAATCTTTAGTGACAAACTTACTTAGCATTTTCTTTTTCAGTTTTGACCAAGACCTAAGGGGTTCTTTACCTTCCTTAATTCTTTGGTGTTTCAAATTATCAAACCATAAGAATGCATATCCTTTTAGTCTTAACACATCCACTTTAAATGACTTTAACATTAGTATAACCTTTATACTCAAACACCTTTTCAACATCCCTAATCCATTCTAGTAGGTCATCAGGATTCAAACTACCAGAGAATTCAGGAATTTCTACCTTGAGATGTTTGTCAGTGTGACCTGGAAGTTCCTCATAAGTTCTGTTGCGTTCTCCTGAGTTTGACCCTTCTTCCTCCTTCAGGGGCTGTCCTCTCCCCATGCCCATGTGGCCACGATCTCTGCCTCTGCCTCTAGGGGGTGGTCTTCCTCTCAGTGGGTGTGTGATGTTCTCCATGACAGTGTTCAAGGCAGCCATCACTACATTGACAGTGCCTGCTAACTAATCCACCTTGCCTTCAATACCTGCAAACCTCTCTTCACTCATTGGGTATTTTTTTGTATTTTTGTTGTAGTTAGGGTAATAATGACCTCACAACCAAAGCTCTGATGCCAGAATTGCAGTGATATTGTATGGGCTTTGTATGAATTGACACAAGATGACTCTCAGACTCAATACAATGACAAAGATATGAATGCCACCCAAACCCCACAGCGTAACACTCATATCTAGACAACAAACTGAACTGACCAAGCTTCCTTACCACAGTCTAGCACAGGTAAGAATCTCAAGCCAAACAACAAGTAAAAAACCCACAGTCTAAGCATAGGGATGTTCAGCTTGCCACAGACTTTGATCAACACCCACATCCTAACACAGAATGTTATCAGGCCTGACTCTCAACTACAGCAATGCACAAGTTGAAAAGATTTTGGAAATGAGAAGAATTCCCAGATTTTCATTCAAACATAAACTGTCTTTTACAAAAGAGCAAGGGTCCTTTATATAGGCCTCAATGTTTGATCTAATACAACCCTAGAATATCATCTAAGGGTCAAGATTAACTACTGGGATACAACAAAATACTGTCTACAAATACAGACTGACAATACAAAAGGAAAATAGTAAAACAGATAAAAAATGCAGACATATGACAGTGACATGCTTCAGGTTGTGTTGGTGCTTGGTGTTGGCTTGGAGCTTGTGGACGAAGCTCATTAATGCCTCCTTGAACTTCTTCTGCTGGCTTTCTAATACTAGGTAAGACAATCAAAAGACTTTTGGAGATGGTCTTCCAATGCCTAACCAAAAGTGGAAAAAACTGCTTTATGCTTTTCTGCTTTTACTGAATTTGATTTGGACTTTTAGGGTAGTTGTGTTGTGATTTGGGACTGGTTCCCTAGGACTTTTTTGGACCTAGTTGGGTAAGGTTTTAGCTGGGCTTGGTGGTAGCTGGTGGTTCACGGTGTGGTGGAAGTTGTGCCTCCCCCAAGTGGCTCCTGTTGGCTGTTTTTGTGGGTTTGTGCTTTGGTGTTGGTGGGTTTGTCTTTGGCTGAGTTTGGTCATGTCATGGCTCGTGTCTTGGCTATCATAGACCTTCTTTGTGGCCTTCTTTGGACTAGCATTCCCTTGTCTGAGGTTTCCCCCGTGGCTACCCATCCCCTGCCCCTTGACTGAACCCTGGATACCCATGTAGAACCCCTTTGGTTATCTGTGCTCATCATCTGACCCCCATTAACTTTTCCCTTGTCTACATTGCTGATAGATGTCCTGCCCTGTCCCTCAGATGTCCTGCCATGTCCCTCATCTCCTGCTGCAGTTTGTGTTTTGTAGGTAAAAAAAAAAAACAAGAAAAAAACCCAGTGGCATAAAGCCGCTGCTAGCAGCACCACGGCGCACGAAGCACAAACCACACGCGGCACCAGACCCCCCATGCGGCTCCCCTCCCTATTTCTTCAGCCTCCCCACGCGGTCGTTCTGCCGCCCCACGCGACCAACTTCAGGTACGAAAGACCAATCCTAGTCCCCCTCTCCTTCATTCAGTTCGCAGAAAATTAAAAGAAACAAACCCAAATTCTATCAACTGGAAATCCGTTTGAATGCTCTTATTTTCAATCGTAGAAACATTCCCACACACTCAATTCATTCTTACTTAGTTCACATCTTTGGTTCCTTCCTCAAACAACAAATTTTCATTGAATTCCTTCTACTAGTGCAATTTTCGGAAATTTGAAACCCTACCATTAGGGTTTCGGAAATTTTGAATTTTGGATGTTGCAAGGTTCGGTTTTTGGGTCAATTTTCAGCAATAAGGAGATTACATTATCATTACTCATCATAAAAGGGCAAATTTCTCATCTTTTGGGTAAAAATTTCATACTTTGTCTCTTCCTTTTAATTTTATGCTTGAATTTTCATTCTAGCTTTAATTTAAAGGAATTATCATTGTTTCTTGAGTTTTGTTGGTGATTTATTGGTCTTGTGATTGAATTTGTTGAAGTTGTTCCTTGTTGAGGGAGATTTGGAGTTTTTTTTTTGTTTTTTGGCAACGGTATAAGGAAAAGTCACTACATGTGCATAGCATGCTTAGCTAAACAGTGCACGACCTTATTAATTGAACGGGGAATAAAACTAAACTTTAGGCAATGAAATAAAGCACTAATACTACGAATGTCTTCTAGGATTCCATGAATATCGTGGTGATCTTTTTCGCAGCCGAAAATTTGCAGAAGCAATTGAAGACAGTCTGTCTTGATATGCGCATGTCGAAACCGATTTGCCAAAGCCCAATCGAGAACCTGTCTGACTCCCAAAGCTTCAGCCTGCAACGCGCTCGACGACAATATCTTTTTATAATTCTTGGCGAAAATCTCCCTGTTATATCCATAGGAGACCCATCCAATTGAGGATACAAGGGAAGGAAACCAACAAGCGTCAACCTTGATAGTTATGCAATTGCACCTTCCGTAAGACGCCACTAAAAATAAAGGGAAAAAGTCTTTTATATGATTTCTGAGATTATCATCTGGATCAATAAATCCTTTTGAATCAAGTGATCTAGATTTTTGAGCTTCAATAACGTATCGGACATCCTTTTCCATGGCTGCCATTGCTGCTAAGGGGGAAGGACTGATAGATCGAAAGATAACATTAATTCTGACATACCAAATGCTTCTCAGAATAGCGATGAATTTAATGACGAGTTCCTCCGAATTAGGATTTTTAATCAGAAAACAAAGCCAATTTATGACCCAGTAGGCCATGGGAAGATGATGATTGTTCTCTGTGCGAATTCCCATGGATGAATATTTCCAAATTTTGTGTGAGAAATGACAGTCTCTAAAAAGATGCTCAATGCTTTCGATATTACTCTCATGCTGGCATAATTTACATAAATACTCAGTACCAATATTTCTTCTCTGAAACGCATAGCCTATTGGAAGAGTAGATGTTATTATCTTCCATAGGAAAATTTTCCAATTATAAGGTACAGGGAGTCTCCATAAGATTTTCTTACAGAAGGCTTTTTCCTTTTCGCTAATTCTTGAAATATCTTTTTCGGTGCTAATAACATGATCTTGTAAGGTCTCAAGAACAATTCCATATCCTGATTTGACGGAGTAATGACCAGAACTAGTGAAAGGCCAATAAATGTAGTCTGATTCAGGGCTGTCGCAAATAGGAATAGATTGAATATTCTTTGAGCTCTCTTCACTAAAAAGATTTCTTATCAGTCGCTCATCCCATATTCCTGAGGGAGTAATGAGATCCTTTACTTTGATGGTAGGTAGAGGAAAACCAGGAGGGTGGGTAACTTGGGTGTTTTGAATTGGATAGTTAGCATGAACCCATTTTGTGTTCCATATCGAAATATTGGAATTTCGACCTATTTTCCAACCTGCGTTATTTAGGATCAGCTCCAGGCCAGAGCACATGCCTTTGCAAGCCCATGATAAGTTTGTGCTCTAGAATTAATATCATAGTGAGTGTCCTTCCGTAGGACCTTTTCTCTAAAGATGGATGAGAAAAGGGCGGAGTCTTCCTTGTCTAGGAGCTTCCAGGCTTGTTTAGCCAGAAGAGCCTTGTTAAGACAAGAAATATTTCTAATACCAAGTCCTCCTCTAGATTTCGGAAAGCTTAGGAAATTAGCACTACACCAGTGAACAGTCTTAGAATTTCGCGAGCCTGCCCACCAAAAATGTGACAGAAGGGAGTTATTCTCTTAGCCACACTTACCGGTACTTTAAATACCGATAGGAAGAAACTTGAGAGGGTAGATGGAACCGAAGAAATCAAAGTAAGACGTCCAGCTGATGAGAGAAAAATTCCATTCCATGATGATATCCTCTTTTTTATATTCTCCGTAAGTGAGCTTTGTTGTTGTTCTTGTGCACGAATTTTTCTTGTTGTGGCTTGTTGACATTGTCGGGATGAGAACCAATAAGCGAGCCACCACCGTTTCTACCTCACAACCACCCACCAAAACACAAAAAATTACCCACACCACTTCAAAAACGACCACCATTATTCCTAGACGAATACCCATTCCTAAACCCGATTCTTTAACACTTACACAAGGCCAATTTTGGGATGATTTACATGAACGTCATATGACGGAAACCCGATTCCTTTGTCATGACACACTAGAAAACTTGGGTATGCTTGATGTAGTGAAGTCTTTGTTGAAATATGTTGGTTTGGAGAATTTCATGGCTAAGGGAGCTCACACTTATAGGAGGTACACTTTAGAGTTTTTATCCACCTTAACATTGTCGGGGGAGTCCAATAAAACTCCTAAAATCACCTTCCGTTTGAAAGGAAAGCCTCATTCTTTGACTTATGCGGGGTTGAGAAAAGCTTTTGGTATTAAGGAGATGAGTAAGGTGGCATATAAGGGTTTAGGTAAAGAGGCGGAAACTCAATGGTGGAAGGAGTTGACGGGTTTGGATACAAACGAGAAACAAGGTGAAATAAGCTCAAAAATCACCCATCCTTTTCTTAGGCTTGCTCACCGTTTGATAGCCAATACATTCCTTTGTAAAGGGGAACCCACTAAACTCCCTCGTGTCCAATTTGGTTATTTATGGGCTATGACTCCGGAGGGTGAGGGTGTCCCCGATTGGGTTGCTCTTTTTGTGAAATCTTGCTTACGATTGGGTACTAAAAAGGGAACTAGGATTGGTGGAGGGGGTTTGGTGACTTTGATAATGAAACATTTGAAGATAGATGTGGGGGATGATGAAGTGCCTTTGATGGATAAGTATCTTTTGGATATTCCTTGTTTGATCCAAGCTAAGTTGTTACGGCCTCGGTTGGTAGAGGGTACTTACTTTTGGTGGCGGGGTCCCAAAAATTATCCTTATTTGAAAATGCCTCCTTCGGAGGACGAGCCTTTGGCTTATGGGGAAGTGACGGAGGATTTCTTTGTTAGACCCGATCCTGATATTGATCCTTTAATGGATGGAGAAGATGGAAGTGATGATGAGGGATCCGACGAGCTTAGTGGGGGTAGTAAGACTCATGAAGATGCGGAGGGTAGTGGTAATGGTAATGGTGATGGTGATAGAAGTGGTAACGATACTACGGCTACACGGTCGGTTGCTACTTCCGTGGCTACTTATGATCAAGTTTGGATGAAAGAGGTTGATGCTTGGAGGAAGGAGGTGGATGTTAGGCAAGTTAGGACCGATGGTAAGCTCGCCGCACTTTCTAATATACTTTTGGAGACACATGAGCTTGTTCGGTCTTTGAATAGTAAGTGGGATGACTTTGCTAAAGCACGAGAACTTAGGGAGGCGGATCATGCCTCTAAGAGCGATGGTACCGGAGATCCCTCCGGTCCTTGAGGTACTTTGGTATGTTTTTCTTTCTCTTTTCCATGTCTTACTTTTTTTTGTTCCTCACATTGAGGGCAATGTGAAGATTAAGCGTGGGGGAGGGAATTCCATGTTTTATATATTTTATTTTGTTAAAAAAAAAAGAAGAAGAAAAAAAAAAGAGCCCGGCTAGGTGAAAACCTGCAAGGGCGGGCGCCTAGGCAAGATTGGGTGAAATGGCTGAGGACGGAGTGAAAACCCGAAAGGGCACTTCGGGTAAAATGAAGAATTGAGATGCGTGCCATGAGAGTAGTGTAAGAAATAAAAGCTACATCGAAAACCCGCAAGGGCGGGCGATCTAGGCAAAATGAAGGAATAAAAAGAAAAAAAAAAAGAGTTACTTGATTACTTGATTCACCTTGGAGTTGGCGACATAAGGAGGTTTGAAGGGTGGTTCATAATTTAATCATTTGAAGTAATAAGGGGGGTTGGATAGTAAAGTGTGATGAATTAAACTACATTGTGTCTTTGTGTTTTGATTTGTAGTATGGCTTAGATGTTGTTTGGTTGGGAACTTGGGTCACATGGTCATTATTTTGGAGTTGCGTGTGCATTTTGTTGAGACTATGTACCTACTCGGAGGGATTGAGTATTGAGAGATGGTTGGAGTAGTAGTGATTAGTTGTGGTGTTTAAAGTTGGAGCAAGCTACTCACGTTTCGCTATATAGACCTTGGTGTAGGTTCTCTTTGACTTATCGTTAAGTTTTACTCGAGGACGAGTAAAGGTGTAAGCGTGGGAGAGTTTGATTAGTCTAGTTTAGTAGGGGTTAATAAGGTTATTTTGATGATTAAATGATGGGTTAAGAAGCATACTTTGGGATTTTAGTGCTTATGTCTTGAGTGTTTGGTTTGGTAATGGACTTGTGTGTTTTAATGAGGTAATTGGATTGATTTCTTGCTATGAGTGGAGAAGGGCTTCTTTAGAGGTTAGTATTGGGCTAAGGATGTCATGAGAGTGTTGATTTTGAAGCAAGTCAAAGCCCAAAACAATGAGTCAAAATGCGTAAAAGAGAAGAAAAGCAGGCTGCGAGGAGCGGCTAGCTGCGTGGCGCGGCTACTAGCTAGCCTCGTGGAGAGGCTGAGCATTGAATTTCGACGACTCTTCTAATTCCTCTTTAATTCAGCCATTATGCTCATACTTTATGAGGTTTTATGAGGTTTTATTAGGATTTATGAAGATGCTCTTTGAAGACCTATAAAAAAGGAGGGATTGTTGATCACTTTAGACATATCTTCTTCCATATTTTAATCATCATAATACATAGAAAATACTTTCAATTTCTAGTTTGTTTTAGTTATTGTATGTAAGGCTAAGTTCTACATCTTGGAACAAGTTTTTGAAGCCAAGTTAGTTTGAATTGTAAGACTCTTATTCTATTTCTATTTCATTATTAGAGTATCAAATTTAGTTTGCATTATTGTTGGTTTGTTAATTATGCACCTAAATGATCAACTAGTTGTTATTATTTAATTAACCATTGCTTGATTAGATGAATGAATCTTTTGTTTGTTTATCTATTCCATTGTAACAATTATAATTCATCAATTCGTATGCTTTTCATCATCGTTGAGTTATAAAAGACTAAATTTGTATGAACCAAAGTGAAGCAACGCTTGATTCCTTCATTCGTTATCTTTTCTAAATTCCATCGCTTTAATCTACAATCTCGATACAATTGAGCGCTTGACTGAGTTGACGATATTGTAAGGAATATTTGTCTACGTTTGTAACTAATAATCATTCATAAGTGGAATTAGAAGTCAACAACTTCATAGCAAATTATTCAATATTCAAATAGAGTAGAAGACTCAATGATTAATTCATAACTTATTGGTGAAAATTACTTGGTCCAAGAATCATTCTCATATTTGTTATACATTTCAATTATTTATATTGTCTTTATATTTCTTTTCCTTTTTGTTTTACTAGACTTAGAACATCAACATATCAAAACCCCCATTTAGTTACTTGCTTTTACACACATTTAATAAACAAAACATCTTCCTTGTGGGACCGACCTCTACTTACACTTACTATTAGTTAGCATTTGTAAAAGCTAAAAATACTAATTTGGAGACTCGCGACAAGTCTAGCCATAGATCTTGTAAGATATTTACTCCCCTTAGTAGTATCAAAATGTTAAATTGACATCCTTGCATCATACTTCAACACTTTGACTAAACAATTTGATTTGTAACCCGTTAGACAAAATTAAAACATAAGAGAATTGTTACATGCGACACTAAAGTGTATTAAAGAGTGAAAGACAATCTAATACAATTTACAAACTTTGGCAACTTATATTTTCAAGGTTAAAATATATAATGTATCTTTCAACCACTTATTAGAGATTCATGCTACCATTTGATATTGCACTTGCACCAATATAGAAAAAAAACCCGACAAAAATGAAAACGCCATTCAAACTAAACAAATATATGTAAGGAAGATTCATACCCATAATAACAATTTTGTGAAGTGTTATTGATATATTTGAATATATTATCCTCCTGCAATTTGACCAAAAAAATAATAAATTAGATTTTAATTAATTTAAGAGAAAAACTAATTTAGTTATCTATGTATATTTCACATACCACTTTTTTGAATAAAATGGAAATTATGATTGTTATGTAGTGCTCAGGGGAAAGCAAAAGGTTTATCAATATTATATAAAGGTAATAAAGTTAAATAAATTAAATACGGTAAATTAATAACAATATGAGAGGGAGATTAAAGGTTTGCATCAATTTTTTTTGTGTGTGTGTTTGTGATTTATAATTTTTTAAGAATTTCAGGGCTTGCCTGGAATCCATGTAATTATTCAAGGGTAAATTTTATTTGGGAAATAATTACTAGAGTAGTTAATTGACGGGGTAATGAGTTCCTTGACGATAAGTTTGACATTTGAGGGTAATGATTATTATGGTGATCTTTTACCAGAGTAATCATTACCCATGGGGAAGGGTGGGTAATGTATTGCCCTCATATGAGGGTAATAAATTCTAGAGGTAAATAATTACCCTCATTCCAAACCTATAAAAAAAAGCATACATATTACTCCCATATTCATTCTCCTCCTTTTACCCTCAATCCAAGCAAGCCCTAAGCATGTGACAACTGACAATCGATAATGCCGTTTTTTTTTATGGTACATGGCTTAGTGAAATGTCGTTTAGTCTTGCCTTTTTTTTTTATAATATTGTATAAAATGTGACATGAAAGTATCGAACTATTTGAAGATTCAAATAGTGGTACACAATTAACTTTATTAGTTGTATAGTCAATACCTTCGTAGTCTGATGTATTTTTTTACAAAGTATAGTACGAAAGTACATGATTGTATTGACAATTCTTGTGTCTAACATTATCGTTATAAACTTGAAAATACAAAGATCAATATTCATATTAGATAAACATAATTGTATTTTTATATTATATTTTTCATTACTTCCTCTTAACTTAGAAAACAAATACTCCGTAATATATTTTAAAAAACTCAAGTCTTCAATAAAAAAATAAAACCTCAAAATTAAAATTTCACAATTTATTTTTTATTTTATTGTTGTTAATCAATTTAATCATAAGACAAAGATTAATGTTTGTTATGCTCACACATTTATGTTTATTTACATTTAAATGTTCCAATTTTTTTTACCTTTTTAAAAAAAAAAAAATAGATGGTGATGATGTGGCTTGCTAAATCCCTATTAAAAAGAAGAATGATGTAATGTGGTGCATTATCTTGCCTTTTAATTATATATATAGATAGATGGTCAATATTAGTCCACCTTATTTGAATGTACATAGTTTAGTTAATTGTGTAGCATACTTACTTGTGTTATCTTGTAATTTGTATATTTGTAAGTTGTGTTGTCTAGCCTAATAAATTGTGTTATCTAGCCTAGTAAGTTGTGTTGTCTTGTAAATACCATGTAACTATGCACTATTTAAGGTGGACTAATAGTGAACACAACTTACAAATATACAACTTAGAAGACAACACAAGTAAGTATGCTACACAATTAACTAAACTATGTACATTCAAATAAGGTGGACTAATAGTCAATTTAAAGCCTCTCCTGCCAAATCTCCTTTTAAATACGTCACTCAACCTCGGCGTAGCCTAAAGTTAGCACATAGATATGTTTTAACCCGTTTTTACCCCATTTGGTAGTGAACCGAGCCGTCGATCCGTATTAAGAAAGAGTAATTGGTGTGTGATATTTAGAGTGTGAGTGAGTGAGTGTTGTTGGTGGCGGTCGAAAAAGGACATTGTTGTGACTTGTGAGAAGTAAAAAAAAACAGTAGATAAGGGTGTCCTCATCCCTTTGTGTGGCTTTACTACCACACCAACCTCATCCATCCACCAGCAGTCAGGAATCAGCAGTATCAGTCCGTCCATGGTACCACTCCACTCCCTCTCCCTCTTCCCTCCACCCACCACCCTATTGTTCTCACCCCCACACCTCCCCATTCTCCCTTTCCCTCACTTCCACAAACCCTCATCCCGTCGTTTCACCCCCACCTCCCTCCAAAACGACGCGTTCAACCCTTCACAACCCCAACCCCAACCCCCTAGAACCCTTTTCCCAGGAGGTTACAAGCGGCCGGAGATTAAAGTCCCCAACATCGTACTACAACTCACCCCTCAAGATATCCTCCTCAATGCTACCCCCAACTTAGACTTTATCGACGCCGCCCTCGTCAACCAGGTTGGAATTGTCATCATTGGTGACGCCGACATAGCCGGTGGCGGTGCCAAGTTATATGAGGCTGCTTGTTTGCTCAAGTCTCTTATTCGTGACCGCGCTTTCTTGCTTGTTCTTGACCGTGTTGATATTGCTGCTGCTGTCAATGCTACTGGTGTCCTTTTATCCGATCAAGGTACTTCTTTCTTCTTCAATTACTCCCTCCCTTTTGCTACCATTTCTGGTTCTACTCATACAAAACCTTCCTAATATAAAAATGTAAACAAATGAATGTCACACCCCAAAATGGAATAGCTAAACAAATACTCGTTACCATTAGTGGAATTCATTGAGACGCCCTAAAAAGGAATATGATAACAATTGACTGGGACGGAGGGAGTATTATGCAATATGTGGAAGTTCAAATACTCGTTACCAACACTGGAATTTAGCCTGCCATTGGGGACTGCAGGATTAATACGATTTATCTGACATTGGTACGTCATCTTTTTTATTTTCCACTATAAGCCTGATACTGCTTCTATATGCATATAGGTCTTCCTCCAATTGTGGCAAGGAATACCTTGATGGGTTCAAAATCGGAGTCAGTATACCTTCCCGTCATAGGCAAAATGGTGCAAACTGTTAATGCCGCAATCTTTGCTTGTGATTCTGAAGGGGCTGATTTCCTTATTTTTAATTCTCCTGTCGAACAACATACTGATATCTTGAGAGAGTCTATCAATCAAAAGATTGAGATCCCTGTCTTTTATCAAAGCTCATTTTTTAAGAATGACGGATTCTTCAATAAAGTTCCGATGAAAATTATGCCTGCTGCAAGTGGCGTTGTCACTACATTGGAGGAACTTATGTCTAATGGTGATCTTCTTGGTAAGTTGGTATACAATATACCAGCGGTTAACGACACAAGCCCCAAAGAAATTGCAAACTTCAGTAAGAAGAACATGTTGAATACCACGAATGGTTTAGGTGGCAATTTAGGATTTGACAGTTTTGTCAAATTAGAGGATAGTGAAGCCCAGTTCATAAAGAAGGAGAGACGTGTGCTAGTTGCCGCAGCTAATATTATAGAGAAGGCGGCACCACTGGTGATCATCTCTTGCTAACATTGTTTAAGTTGACTTAATACTTGCTCAATTGCTTTTTAGCTTTGGCTGCAAGACCTCACCATTGACCATTGTTTATGTAGATGGAGGAAATTTCACTTCTCAATGATGCTATTTCGCAACTCGATGAGCCATTTTTGCTGGTCATAGTGGTAATTGTGTGCTGAACTTCCAACAAAATTCTGATTCCAACGATAAGATTGGTATTAGCTCTGATTTTCAATGAAGTCTTTTACTACCTGTTGGATCATTAATTAGATGATGTGGTTTTGGCCGTTATTTCCCCTTTTTTTCGGGGGATGGGGGGATTGGTTGTTGGTAAAGTCACGGAGTTATTCTTCCTCTGCTAGGTTTTTGGGACAGAGAAAGTCATTTTTTTAATTACAATTATGGAGCGTTTGGTAACGCGGAATTGATTTCATTTTCATGATTTGAATAGTAGAAATCAAAATGTTTGAATTCAATTCCAAATCTAATTCCAAAAATTCGTTTGGAGATTACTTGGAAATCAATTCCGGATTTCAATTTCTCAATCCCGTTTGGTAAACTCATGGAATTCAAATTGGAATTGGGCGGGGCGTGTATGGGTCAAAATGACCAAAAAACTAAATAGTGACGGAAAATATTTGCGATTGGAAAAAAATTCATAAAAAAAGTAGTGTTGGAATTGAAATGACTACTATATGGTAGGAATTTGAGAGACCCAAATTTTAACTAACTTGGAATTGTTAAGGAATTGAGTCCAATTCTAATTCCAAATTCTTAGCGTTCCCAAACACTTAAAATGTCTCAATTTCATAATTCAATTCCAATTCAAGGTTCCCAAACATACCATTATAGAGTTCAATAGTTCTGTTACATGTCGATGGAGTATTTTTTTCCCCAATATCTTTGACTAGTATATTTGTACCGTTTGATGGTCAGTGCTCCTGGAATGAATATTGATGGTTATGGAGTTCAATAGAGTTCAATAGTTATGTTACAATTATAGAGTTCAATAGTTATGTTACTGTAATTTTTTAAGAACTCCTGTTGTATCTAAAAATTTCCCCTAAACCTTTTTCTAAAACCTAATTATAAAAATTAGAGATTTCTCGCGAATATCTATCATAATGCTTTCTTCATCATACCAAAAGTTAGTTCTGTTAAAGAATTGAGAGCGTTCATGAAATCAAAAAGAAAAGCCAGATGCCGAGAGAAACTGATAGACTTCTGTATTGCGCAAAAAAAAAAGCGAATCAATCAGAATGGATGAAATAAAAATTTTCGAGCCTGCAAGCAGAAAGCAACAACAGCTTTTCAGCCGTTGCGCGCTAGCTTGTAGTGAGGACAGTAGTTTGGTAGCCCAGCAAATGTCCTTTTGTTTGACCAAAATTTTACTTTTGGGGGAGCTTTGGAGGAAGTGTTCATAAAAGGTAGGAGTTTAACAAAACATTATGCATATAAGGTGTTCTTCGTAGCTATCAGTGAACGATTTAATTTACTTGTCAACTACATATTTGAAGCAAAATAAGCATTGGTAAGAGGAATTAAAAGCAATATATGTCTTGTTGGAATCACAGAAAATATGGTATTGGAGTGAGAGGAGTGGAAGGAAGACTCATGTGGATGATGCAGTTTGTCTGTATTTTTTGTCGTATTGTTTCCTTTAACTCTGTTTATTTTCACCTTTTTTTTTTCATATAAATCTAATTCTTAAAATCTTTACAAATTTTTTGCTTTACTTTCTTGTCTTGCTAATATTTCACTTTTCTTATATTTCACTTTTTTTTTTCCGCATATCTTAGCTTCACTAATGCATTATGTCCTTTTTTCATGTTTTCATTGATTTCTCTATTGACATCTGCGGTTGCATATAACAAATCAGGTTGCGAATCTTTTTGATACTTTCTCGTATTTCCTATTTATGTGTAACATTGGTAGATGGAGAAATCATCATGATAAGTATGCATGTACTGAAAATATTGACATAAAGTGAACCCGGAGAATATGCATATGCTCCTTTGGGATATTGGGCACCTAAGGAAGGAAGGATTGATTTAAGGACTAGATGATTAAGAAAAAGGTAGTAACTGAACCTATTGAAAGATGAGAAGTAGACAACTTGGTTAGTGGTGGATAAGGCGTGTGAGATAGAGATTGAGTGAAAGACATGTTTTAAGGAGCCTTGAAAGGGTGGTTAGATGAAGGGAAGAGGCGCTTATAATGCCCAAGTAGATGTAGGTAAATTATGATTCAAACCGGATGTGTGTTGCCTTACCCATGTAATGAAATCACACAGGGCCCGTGATAAATAACAGGAGGACTATGAAACTTGTTAAAATATGGAGCGATAAATGTTGATATGACATTTTAACAAGTGAACTAGATTTGCTCTCTCTTTGGCTTCGAAAGTCGAACCAGCCCTGTACTGATTTGTTTTAAATTGGCAAACAGGTCAGTTGCCTCAAATTTTTCTCTATGACCGCTACGGCTTCCTATAATTAAAATGATTAGGCCACATGCATTAGCAGAACATGCAAAGGGCTTTGTTTGTCTTCTTAAGTTTGTTGCATTGTTTACCATTTAGCCATCATGCTCTCGGCTTCCTAAGACGTAGCTAGGGCCGTAGATATCTATGTAGCTGAGACAAAACAATTCATATTTACCTTGTGCAGAAAAGCGCTGGAGCTATGATTTGCTCGTGGATTAGTTATTGCCACTGTATGGTCGGCTTACATGCAATGAACATAGTAATTTGACTGACATAGTGCTGGTCTTCATGGGAAGCTGAAGTTGGGTAGTTGGGTTGGGTCGAAGACCACTAAATGATAGTGTGCATAGAGAAGAGTGAAGATGTACGAGACGAGAAGAACGAGGATGATGTTTGGTAATGTGGTGAGAAAGGAGACTTGAATCTCATTGACTACTCCGTATAAAACTGAGTTTCTGGCAATAATAGGAATTGATTGTAATAGGTTACCCCTAAATATTTCACTTTTTTAAAAAAAAATACCACTGAAACTATCTTAAGAAATTAATAACAGATGGCCCCAATTTCTTAGATATGTTTTAGTACCTGATTTATACCCTTACGTTCTTTAAAAAAAGTTTCAGTAGAGGAATTGATATCTGTGTTTTCCTTTCTAACCTGCTTTTATTTCCATTCAGTTATTACCTCTGCTGTAAGAGTTCAGTAGGATCGTCAGTTGATGTTGATGACGATAGTTTGATTAATGAGACTTGTTAGTGATTGTGCCTCGTAGCATACACCAGAATTTTAATTTGTTGGCCAGCTGCTCAGTTTTGTGTATTTATGTTATTTTCAGGGTGAATTTAACTCAGGAAAATCAACATTCATCAACGCACTTCTCGGTGGAAAATTCCTTAAAGATGGCGTGGTCCCCACTACCAATGAGATTACATTCTTGAGATATACTGAAGTTGTTACTCAGCAGCAGAAATCTTTTGAAAGGCATCCTGATGGTCGGTATATTTGCTATCTACCTTCTAAAATTCTGAAAAAGGTAAGCCTACTCGCTATATTGATGCTAGCCATGTACATAGTAATTGCATAGTGTTTATTCTGTGAGGGTCATTATCATAAAGTTAACTGAATACTATTTTTAGTAGGATGGTAGGATTAGCAAGTGTATCTTGGGTAATATGGCGTTTAGGTAGGATAAGGTGAGTGTTAATTCTCTGGCGTTGAGTTTTCAACTTGGAATTTCAAACTCTGCGCATAACCTTAAACTCTCACAGCAGAATCTTGAATCCACGCCCGGTCCTATAATAGATCCATCTGAACTATCTCCAACGTTGTTCCAAGATTAAGCTTATTTGTTTCTTCAAACGAGAGTAGCTTGAGTTGTCATGTTAGGGAGTTTTCTAGGGCTGTAGCAGATATATATGGAGAGTACGAATCCATTCTTGTGTATCGATCAAATGTGTGTGTGTGTGTGTGGGGGGGGGGGGGGGGATTATGTCTATTAACAGGGAGAACTAACAAAGGGTGTGTGAAGAAACATCAAGCATTGGTCTGACTGTGTGACTCTTTCTTCAAGGTTGTGAAGACATATGTAAAGAACTAGAGAGCTTAGTCACTATAGTCTTCAAGGATTTATCTTTCTTTAGAATACTACTCCATATGTTTTCTTTTTATAAGTGGAATTTTGAACAAATGTAAAGAATTAGAGAGCTTAGTCACTATAGTCTTTCCCGTCCCTGTAGGTGATGTACCTTTCCAGCCTTTTACAAGTTCCTTGTGAATGTAAAAGGCTCATTGTGCTCCTCAAGTCCTCGTTTACATGTACTTTTGTCCTTGGTGACAAATACAAAAAGATCAGTCTACCTCTGGAAGCTTACCAAGAAATAGAAAATTCTTTATTATACAGAGATTTGGAGATTGACATTTTATGCCGGTATCAATGCTACAACCAAATTATATCATTTTAAATTTCTTTATTTTTCCGGATTGTAAATCTTGCTCCTGTTGTCCCAAAACTTTAGAGAGTGTCCGTGAAGAACACTTTGAACTACAACTAAGATTGGCTGAGTTCAGTATCGCGTTCTCATCTCATATTTTGTGGTCTTATTGGGTGTTAACTGAGCTCCCAGTCTTGCGTAAAGCTACTTAATAATTAACCTTCAGTTTCCGTGGTGAACTTTGCTTGTGCTATCACGCTTTGTTACTGATAGAATGATTTGTTGGATGGGTTTGAGTTCCATAAGAAACAGCTCAAAGCAGGGGTGTTTAAGGGTTAGTCACAGAATAAAGTAAATCTATTTCTTCTTTGTCTTTCGCGAGTCTTTATTTTGACCCAGCAATCCGGTCTATAGTACCCGAGGAGCGCTTAATGTACAATACCAAATTGTTAAGACTTAAGAATGTACGAGAAAACCTAATGGGATGTGAAGTTATATTCCCAGGAGACCTCCCATTTTCACATGTTTTTCATATTTTTCACTTAGTGCATTATCATGGTCTGCTAATTTTGTACATTCACCTTTTTGTGAGTTGATTATGTTATTAGACTAGCCGTTCCATTATCAAGGCCTTCTCTGTTTTCTAGTATCTCCACTTTTGTATTTTTTGTATTTTTTTACTTTCTTCAGTTAGCTTGTGAAATTAGTCTAACTTTACACTCTATTGACCTTTTTCATGTTCGGATATTTCTTAAAAAAGCCTAGTTTTCTATAGCATTTACTCTTACTATTAGGGGTAAGCTGTTTGTGTTCAAATTCAAATTCATGTTAGACTTTGTTGTAGAAAACTGGATTCAATGTGATAAAAATGTCTATAAAGATGACAAACCTTTCTTCTCCGAAAGACTGAACCTGAGCTCCTTTCCTGATCTTTTTACTAGGTCTACGAGCTTTGATTGTGCTCAAGTGATATGTGATGTCAATTCATTTTTTCAATGCTAGTGCTAGCTAGAAAAAAAATCTCATGTGAGCTTACGCTTAATTATGTTTTTCTTAATTATTTGACTTTGTCAAACAGATGATTGTTGTTGATACTCCTGGAACTAATGTCATTTTGCAAAGGCAACAACGCCTTACTGAGGAATTTGTACCTCGAGCAGATTTGCTTCTTTTTGTTCTTTCCGCTGATCGCCCCTTAACTGAGAGTGAGGTGTGGCTTGATTCTCCTCCTACTCGCTCACTATCTTATTGTTCTCTCATGATATGGGTTATTTTGAAGCTGAGTTGCTCATTCGTCAATGTTTGAATATTTGGTTTGAGATTGATAGATTTTATGTCTATAAAGGCTACTTATAGCTTTGAAAGTGCAATGTCCCACAGTTTTTTCCCCTGATCTCTAATGTGAATGCTTCCAGATTAATAGATCTTATGTTTGAAAAGGTTATTTATAGCTCTGAAAGTGCAATGTTGATATATGTTCCACAGTTTCCTCCCCCTGATCTCTAATGTTAATGCATGCTTTGCTAGTCTACTACCCAAATAATCATTTCATAAAACCCGGATTAATATTTCATCTAGGAGCATGCTGGATAGGGACTACAAGAAAACGTTAAATGACAAAAGTACTAGTTTTCACAGTTGGGTGGCACACCAACAAATTTGAAAATTAAAATATCAAAGATGTTTTACTAAGATTTGGCTGTCTGTCTAAATTCGAGCCCTGGTATTTGGACAAACTATCAAATGATGGAAGGGGTGGTTGCTAATGTTACTGTTGTTTCTTCCAAGGTAAAGGTTACAAATGAACCCACCAAAGGGGATGGGATACTGGCAAAATAGCGAACCCTTAGTGTCTCTGCCTGCACCATTTCTTTCGGTACAGAGGAGCAAAATGAGCAGGTTATCTAACAGGGAAGGTATTTTAGTCTGGCTGCTAGCCTGCTACACAGACTTACTCTTGGACCAAAAAAAGGACTAGGGAATTACACAATTTAAAACTGGGGATTAGCTATGATCAAGGGGTTTTAAGAGAGGCTTTCTTAGTAAGTTCAAATATGTGTAGTAGTAGTCCTGTAGCTCCTTCTGTCGTTGAGGATATATTGTCCTTTTTGTCTTGTTCTCCTCTCGCTTTCTTAAATAATGTTTTACATAATCGACAAAAAATTAGTGATGCCAATTTTTTAGGCTTTCATATAAGTAATCCTATGCATAACTAGCATATGTTGGACACCATAGTTTTCATATGATACAATCTATGTGAAAGACTTGTTCAGACATATGGGGAATGATATTTTGTTTTTCGAATTAGGTTTTGTTGTATTTATAGACTCATTGTTGACTAGGGTGGCAAAGTACAGATAGTTAACCACATGAAAACAGAAAAATGTTACCCTAATGCCACGAGATCTGTTTGAAATAAATACATGGTTTCCAAGTCATTCTATGATGCTCATTTTGAAAACTTTGGAACTTGTAAGAGTAAGGCCATTGGAGCAGGGGGGGTTATCAATGTTGGGTTTCTGGTTTCTGTTTCTATTTTGTGACCAGTAAACAAATCTGGATATTTATTTTTATCTGGTGTATTGAAATTTGATGCACATGGTCTCAGCAACAAACATGTAAATCATACATATAAAGGGGGATGTAATAGACAGAAAAAATTTATGTGTCGGACACACCTAGAGAACTTTATAGTAACAAAGAATTGGGACTGGTCTTAGTTAAACCTTATATAACCTTTGGTCATCAGCTATATACGAGTTTTTCTTATAGAATAGGCAACACTCAACACACGTCAAAATATCACGGGTGTGTAAGACGGTATTAGATACGTGCTGCTTCTTTCATGAAGTAGTCGATGTTTGTTGCGTTTTCGGTTATAGATCACTCAAAAGCCTCTTGGTTATTGGAAATGATTGCATGTGTTTGTGCTGGGGCCCCTTACCTGCTTTGTGCTAGGGCCTCTGTTTGGGCTCTTTTTAAATAATGATAATGAATGATTATGACATTGTTAGTACTTGATGGGTGCTGCTGGTTAGTTAGATAATGTCCAACACTGCCAATGGGTTCTCTCTACTATAGTCACTTTTCTGATGACTAGTGATGTCAAGATTCAAGTATTATTTGAAGTTAGCCTGATTCAGTCTAAAAACATATTTCAGGTTGCATTTCTTCGTTACACGCAACAATGGAAGAAAAAAGTCGTGTTCTTGTTGAACAAGGCTGACATGTACAGGAACTCGAGTGAGGTACAGTTTCATACTTTCATATTCTATGTTTTTTCAAACCTTAAAGCTATTGCCACTGAGACATTATACTAGAGGAGATAATAATCTACAAGGAGCAACTTGATAACCTACCCGAAGTTATGATCCATGACTAGGAACCACGAAACACAGTTAGAAAAAGCCAGATAGGGATCTCCAAGTCTCAGGCATATCAAATTCACACTTTCTCTGTTGTAAATGTTCTAGCCATTTCACTTTAAGGGGTCTATAAGATGACACTTTGACTACAAAGTTTTGGGATTGTGAAACTCTTTTTTGATAACAAATGTTATATTGTTAATACACTCTTGCTCTTGCTTTCTAATATTTCTTTTAAAGGTGTTACCATATCCCTAATTGATGAGTTGATGCAGCTCGATGAAGCTATTACCTTTGTCAGAGAAAATGTACAGAAGTTGCTCAATGTGGAAGATGTAAAACTTTTTCCTATCTCTGCACGATCTGCTCTTAATGCAAAACTCGCCGCAATCGTCGCTGGTACAGATTATCAGGATTTGTTGGTGTCCGAAGCTAATTCAAGCACTCAAGGTTTTATTGAATTCGAGAATTTCTTAAATGGGTTCTTAGATCGTTCAACAACTGCTGGCCTGGAAAGAATGAAAATCAAGCTAGAAACACCAATAGGAATTGCAGAGCGTCTACTTTTCTCCTGCCAAACACTAGTGACTCAGGATTGTCGGTATGCCAAGAAGGATCTGATGTCTGTGAAGGAGTTAATGGGCACCGTTCAGGATTATGCACTTAGGATGGATAGTGAGTGCATCTCTTGGAAGCGTCAAATTTCCTCACTGGTACGAGTTCCTGAGACTTCTGTTGCTATGAATTTAGATCAATTTCCAATGAAGCCAAAGATTCAATATACTTTGGTTCTAGATTATGATGGAATCAAACAAAATGGCTGCACTTCCTTTTTCTTGTGAAATACTCGGTAGTAGACTGGCAGCATTTCATGTAGTTCTCTAATGCAGTTTTTATTATTGGTCATCTGGAAACACCTGCTCTTGTGGACTGAAAGTCATTCTGTGATAAGTGAGTTCATAACTTTACTGAATCAAACTAATGGGGGAATTCATGCTTATGCATATTTCTCACAGTACTAAATCTCAGTTTTGGTCCCTGTATCGGTATGCGGCCTAATCTGGATAAATGCGGTCACTATCGCCTCAAAACGTGGTTAAATGTGGTCGCAACAAACTCCAGAATCTTGATAACTCGGTGGGATTCGGTGTCCCGTCAGATAAAAAAAATATGATACTTCTAACCATGTCAGTTCATACATCCTCCATAAATTTATTGGGTGATTATATCATTATGTGAACGCAGGTTGAAAATACAAAACTGCGTGTGGTCAAGCTTGTGGAGTCTACTCTACAACTTTCCAATCTGGATCTTGCCTTTTCACTGATTTCTAAAGGAGATAAATCTGCTCTTGTTCCTGCTACCCAAAGTGTTCATGATGACATTGTTAGCCCCGCTTTGTCTGATGCTCAAGTAAGAAGACCTTTATTTATTGATGTGTTACATTATATTAAGGGTTTTTTGATAACTACTACCTACTAAAATTTCACTTTGAAGAATTACTACCAACTAAATTTTTCCCTAAAAACTACTACTAATCTACTTGGTCCGGGTTGATAACATTACCAAATCTTAAAAAATGCCTAAATTTAAAGTGAACAGACCATTTTGCCCTTCATTCTACCTCACACTCTCTTATTTATCTCACTCCTCATCTTAAAACACAATTTACTTGATCAAAGTGAATTTTGGGAAAAATAACATCCACTTTTCTTCAAATCCTTATAATTTAATCAAGACTAATCAACTATACTAAATTAGTTCATCTCAATCACCTATACTACAAAGATTAAAGAAAGGAACAATAAACCCTAAATTAAAACAAAAATTGAAACCGTAAAAGCTTAATTGAAACACATACAATAAACATAAAAGAGGAATTGAAACAAAGTAGAAGAAATATTATGATAATATATAACTCAAAATGTGAGATGAGAGATAAAAGAATAAGATGAGAAGAGGTGAAAGTAAAATAAAAGAGATGAGAGGTAGAAAAATAAAATTAGTGGTTAATGTATATAACATAGGAAAGGGTAAAATAGGAAGACATTTTGTAACTTAAGATGAGAGTTCAAAATCAATGGCTGAGATTAAGTGTTAGAGTTGATTTTTAAGATTTGGTAGTGTTATCAACCCAGACCAAGTAGATTGGTAGTGATTTTTAAGGAAAATTTTAGTTGGTAGTAGCTTTTTAAAATGAGGTTTTAGTAGGTAGTAGTTATCAAAAAACCCTTATATTGTATATAACATAGGAAAGGGTAAAATAGGAAGACATTTTGTAACTTAAGATGAGAGTTCAAAATCAATGGCTGAGATTAAGTTTTAGAGTTGATTTTTAAGATTTGGTAGTGTTATCAACCCAGACCAAGTAGATTGGTAGTGATTTTTAAGGAAAAATTTAGTTGGTAGTAGTTTTTTAAAATGAGGTTTTAGTAGGTAGTAGTTATCAAAAAACCCTTATATTAATTTTGGCTATGTTTTTTTGCCTAGCTGTGCCATTTCTTTGACGTCAGTGGCCTGTGCCATATTTACTGTCTTTATATTTGTAGATTTTTCTTTTTATTTGTTCTATACTCTTACCCTGTGATACTCGGACTCTTCACTTACCCTTAAGGATCCAGTGGACACGGATCCGGACATGGATCCCTTGTCGGATCCTCTATGAGAAATCAGATCCTTCGTTGTGGGAGTGTTTTGTTCTTACCCTCTGTTATGTACAACAACCCTATATCAAGAGTGCTCTTGACATGAATTTAATGCTGTAATAAAGTCTTCATTCATATTAAACATGAAGAAACTATTTTTCCTTTCTTTCCTTTGATTTTTTTAACTAATAATCAATTTTTTCAGAAAAAATTAAAATTAACCAAGTCCAAATTTAAATTTGGATCCTCGTATCCGAGTCCTTGTTTTTTAGATTTCAAAGATCCGACGCTCGGATCCGTACCCGGGTCGGATCCTCATATACGAGTCCGAGCATCATAGCTCTTACTAGGGCTGAGCAAAAATATACGATACGGTTTTAATATATGGATACGATACGGTATACGGTTTTAATTACACGGATTTCCGGGTACACGATACGAATTTCCGGGTATACGATACGGTTTTTAAGAAAACCGTACCGGGTCCGGGTCGGGGAAAATCAAAACCGGGTATACGGTTTTGACCCGGTTTAATTAAAAATAACCAAAAAAAATTAGTATGTAAAATTTTGTTTTCTATTTTGACTATATGGGTGAAATTTTGAGCACCAATCATTTTATGTGAAACTTGTAATATACACAACTCACTTTATCAGTGACAAATTTCTGTGTGAAGTTTTGCAAATTTGTATTTTGCTATTTTACCTACTGACTTTGCAAATAATTGTGTTTTATAATAATGATCCTAATAGATTATATAAGCATCTTATTTGTTGGTCGTTACTAATGTTGCGGACTCGAATTCCAGGTCTGAGCATTATCAATTAAACCGGATCCGGGTATACGGTTTTCGGGTACCCGGTTTAACCGGGTATACGAAAACCGGGTACCCGGTTAAACTGGGTCGGATCCGGGTATTAATTTTTGGCCTTCCAAAAACCGGGTACCCGATACGGTTATTAAAACCGTACCGGGTACCCGGTTTTGCTCACCCCTAGCTCTTACCAGCCTTACAATAACTTTTTATTGTTTCAGTACTAACTCTTGGATATTCTTGTTGAACCTGATTTCGGTAACAGAGGCTCCTTGTGGATTATACTGCCTGGCTAAAAGAGGAATATTCTGAGGAGGTTGCACGTTACAAGGAAACACTTGAGAAAAGATGGCCTTCGGTTGTCGACTCGCTCAAGCAGACGGAGTATACCATCAAGTATCCACTCAAAGAAAATGATTGGCGGAGCATAAAGTCAATAGAGAAGTTTAGTGGAACTACTGCCTCAAAATTGTTTGACCAAGAAATTCGTCAAGTAGTGAGTTTACTGTCTTGTGTTATGATCCACTAGCTTCTTCGCTGATTTTCTTATGTGGAATCAGATCTGTTTTCTCCATATTATGTGAATTTCCATTATTACAACATCCAGCATCACTTTCTCCCAATGCCTCTAAAGTTTCCGCTTATGGCTGAGTAGGGGGGAGGGGGGCATCTGATGAATGTTGTTGACTGACTCGTATGTTGCACTTTGAGATGAGCGGATTCTTCAGTGAGCCACTTTCCTTATTCTATAATAGTCGACAACCTAAACGTGGTGTTAATGTCAATGGGCAGCAGGAGAAAAAACATGAGAATTCAGGACAACTTTTTAAGATGAAGCAACGCTTTGGACCTTTTATCTGTATGCGTGGGCCGTGTGTGGGTGTGTGCTGTTGTGGGGGGGGGGGGGGGGGGGGGAAGAAGACGAATGTTGAGGAGACCCAAACATTTTTTTTGCTTGGTCAAATTTAAATAGTGTTAGGTAAGTGGGTATTAAACATAAAAAAGGATTTGCCGAAGCCTAAAGATATGCTAGAGAAATATTTCCAACTTTGCTACTTAAGGCATGTTGGAAATCCTACTAATGAGACATGCATGATAGCACTCTAGAGGACATAGCGGTCATTAGAAAAAAAAAGGAACTTTGCCCAAGCCTAAAGATGCTAGAGGAATATTTCGAACTTTACGAAGTAGGAAACTTGGTAAAGTACTCCATCTGATAGCACAAGTGTGAAGAAATGGATGAGAGTACACGAGACAAGAGAAATAGTTATTGAGGTTGTAAATTATCCTCGGGTAGGAAAGTGTGAATTTAACTTTAAATAAGCTAGAGCCGACAAACTAATGGCGCGACCTAAAAGCCCCACATGAACCCCCATACGAAGTTACGGGATTAGGGTTATGACTTTGCAAACCATTTATGTAATTAGGGCAAGATGATCCGGTTAAAGTTGAGATCTCTTGAGAAAGTGTGACTTCATATACTCAACAATTAGGAATGGATAATAAGATATTTATTGTTCTTACCATAAAAATATTATTTTTATTTGTAATGAATTGTGTTTTATTTATCATTGGCTACTCATCTTGGCTGCTCATGATAAATTTCTTACTCGATCAAAACTTTGGCACGGTTTTAAATATTTTAATGGGCAATCTTGGTTAAATTGCTTACTCTGGTTGATTAGATTAGATGATCCAGTAAGTTTAACATGTTATAGCCTATAGGGGCTGAGTGGGTTCAAAGTTCAAACTGTACACCTTCATAGTTGACCTATATATGTAAATGGATCGAGTTCGGGTTGTGGCGTTGATGACATTTAAAGGTGACACCCTAACACGAACCCAACACTTAGTGTTTCTTAAAAGCATCGTACTGATAGTAGTGTCATATGATTACCAGATCGAAATAAGAACTTTCTTGACACTGAATAACAATTTCTTTGTTACTCTGTATCTATTTGATATTTATATTTCTGCAGTTTCTTGGAGCTTTTGGAGGTCTAGGTGCTGCTGGATTATCAGCGTCACTTCTCACATCAGTACTACCTACTACATTAGAAGACCTTCTTGCACTTGGGCTTTGTTCAGCTGGAGGGTGATACATCTTTCCTGACTCTTTTTTTTGCTCTTTACAAATTGTTTTTCCTTTATTATTATTATTATTATTATGTTTTAAAAGTAGGGAAAAAACAACGAAACAGTGAGCAAAACATAAGAACCGGTCAAGAAAACCATTTACGTCTTCGAGGTCATCTTTCAGCCCTAGAGCGAGGGAGGGGTGGTGGCATGGTTTTAAATCGCGGTATCGGTCGCGATTGCGGTCACGGTAACAGAGGTGCGGAATCGTCCCTGACTCGGCCTTCGCGCTCTGATCCGCGGCTATCGCGGTGAAATTTATTTTACCAGCTTTTGTTGATATTTTTTCATCTATTGACTATTTCACATAAATTTAAGATTAATTCTATTTAGGATAACTAATTTGACCAATGCTATACAATTTGTAAGAGCTTTTCATCATAAAATTTGGTCCGTGCAAGTTATAACGCTTTCAAATCGGGTTCATCTTGGGCTGTATCGGGCTGAGTTGGCCGATACACGTTATAAATCGGTCGTCTCGGCCGATACTTAACTGTTTTTAATTTACCCGATACATCTCGGGATATCTCGTATCGGCCGCCTCCGATACCGATACATCTCGGGCAATACGATACGTCTCGGCCGAGATTTTAAACCATGGGTGGTGGTGGGTGGTGGGTGGTGACTGGTGGTTGTGGTTTAAATTGTCATGTATACATATAGCACGATGAAATTAGGTTTTCTCTGTGCATGTGTTTGATATATTTGGTTGATTGGTCAAAAACCACAATCCAACTCTAGCTGGAGTTCAAGAAACAAGTGGCTTATCCAACCTATCCATCTGCATGCTCTCAGCTGCGACCGCACTTCATTGAATTAGCAAAGTCTATCCACCCAACATTCGTGTAACACAATTTCTTTTGAATATTTTTTCGGTGTTTACTGTTCATAGATTTTTAATATCAGGTTTTTTGTCTTTTTCTTTTGATTTTTTGTGGTAGTTTAGATTTGGTATTTTTTGTAGCTAGATATTTGCTTATTAGGGCAGTACCTGTCTTGTATATAAGCCAATTGTGCTATGACTGAATTATGTCCGAGTTAAAACAGGACCTGTTTTCAATTGTTTACTGATAAACTCTATGAAGAATGCATTACTCTTACTCCCTGACTCCCTGTGTCCCAATCATTTGTTTCAATGTTGACACTTGGGCAGGCCATATCTACGACTGGTGGATTGTCCCGCTGCTTGTTTAAATAAAGGGTTACGGTTTCTAAGTTTAACCGCGGTCTGTTATGGACGGAGGGAGTATATACTAGTTGTCTGGATATTATGCATGTATTAGTTGACTAATAGCCAATTTCTGAAGCACTATATTAGCATCGTATCATCGTTGTAGTTAGTGCTACTTATTGTAGTAAAGATGTTGGCTTACTTATTTTGTCTTCCCGAAATCTCTGTTAAGGTGTTTTTGCACTAAATATTGTAAAACCGCTTGTTATTTACTCAAACATCCCTAAAAAAACCTACTAAGGCACTACTTTCTATAGGGTGTTTTCGAAAATAACTGAAGAGGTCTTAACTTAATAATATGGTTAAGTCAGAGGCCGTAGGCTCTCAGGTGTGAAACTGTGAATCCCTCTCTTGTCTTGTATTATACTTGCCTTCAGACTCGTTTGACAAAAAAAGTTGTCTTAGAAAGGAACTTGTGGTTTTGCAATAATATTTATGTAAAACCGTTCAACATTAGTGTTTGTGCTCTTCTAAAAGCTTGAAATATTCCTATGTGGGGCTGTGACTAAATAGTCCTTATTGTTCTGTCAGATTGTTGGCGATTTCAAGCTTCCCAGCTCGTAAACAAATGGTGGTAAACAAGGTAAAAAGCATTGCAAATGAGGCTGGACAAGAAATTGAAGAAGCTATGCAAAAGGATCTCGTCTCCACAATTAAGAGTTTAGAATACTCGGTATCAGAGATTGGCAAACCCTTTGAGGAGGCAGCGCAACAAAGATTAGACCGGTTATTGGATACTCAAGAACAGCTTACAGATATCGAGAAGAAACTGAAGACTTTACAGGTTGAACTTCAAAATCTGCATTTATCTTAAAACAAACAACTGTAGTTAACTAGTTGAGACCTCAGTTTCTTGTAAGTGATTCGTGAACTCCAAACTCTTACGTTTTTTGTCGTTGTGAATAATATAGTGAAATTGTCATATACTCCGTATCATCTAGTTTGACACAATTATATGTCCTGATTGAAACATAATAATAAGGCCGAGCCCTGTGATTTTTATTATACCAAAGTTATGTCCCGCTTCTTGGAATCTTTACATGTACACGCATGTCATTTTGAGTGATTTGCATGAATGCATGTGGAATCTCGTATGCACTATTTGATACTAGAAAAATAGACTATTCTGGATTAATGTCAGTGAAGTTTATTCTTTCGTTTCTCAGATTCTTTCATCTTTTTCAAATCCTTCTTATCTGTCTATTAAACAAATTTGACTTGTTTCGTGGTGTTTATCGTCAACGCTATGTGGGACTCCTTAACAAACTTTTCCCCCGCTTTGAATGAATAGAGCTGGCTAAGGCGGTCTGTCAGTGGCATTTGAGTCGGATCTATTTTAGGTTAGTATAAATCGTGTTTCTTGTTTCACGTCTGTGTCCAGGTCTACCCCGTATCAATCGTATATTTATGTACTTTGCACCTAGTTTGGGTACGATTTTGGAAGTCGCAAAAATCACAATTTCATTTTTGCGTGTAAAACCGTGTATGAGTTCGGGTGTTTTTGTTTGGTTACAAATTCGCTTATGTTCTGTCAGGTCTTCTAATCAATACTCGGTATAGTTACAAAAATTCCGTTGATAACAAGATGAGCTTAAAATAGACGAGCGAGTATGTGCCGTAGTTGAGATTCGGCCACTATATATAACCAATCACCAGTTTACTGACATCTCTACCTTGTATCGTGATTGTTGGCTTACTTTCTCATATGTTTTGTTTCATTTTTTATGTGCAAACTATTATCTTACAAAATCAGTGCTCCAAAAGGCGCACTTTTGTGAGGTCAAAAGGTTAAAGAAGAGGATGGGGGCAAAGAAGAAACACACTTCTTTTTAATATGGTATTGTATAAGTCATGGCTATGTATTTGATTCCCTTCCCTTTTCTCTTGTCCTTGTTCATCTAAAGGAAGCTATATATGATATCCTATATGCTTAGTGTAAGGCAAGCTTTGAGAGTCTTTGTGGATCGTACAAGGAAAAGCCGATGTGTCGAGTCGAAAAACGGAAAGTTTAGATTTCTTATATTACATGATACCCTTTTGATTGGTAAGGTAAAAGTGGATATATAGCTAGGGTTACAAATTGTGTGCTCGGCTATTAGGCGTACATAAGATCCTCTCCATTACCTAAAAAGAAATGGATGGTCCATTACTTTTTAACGATCAAAATTTCATCAACGGCGATGTAATGGTGTAGATGTTATGTCGAAAATTAAAGGAAAATGCATTGAATAGAGAAGTATAGTAGAAGTGTTACATTATCCTGTGAGAAATAATGGACCCTCCATTTCTTTTAGGAAATGGAGAGGATCCGAGCTTTTCATTATTATCGACGTTGAATGTTTTGAGAAATCATTTTTGTTCAATGTAACACCCGCAAATGTACCATATTTTTATAGTAAAAATATTATACGGATACTTTTCAGCGAAATTTAGTTTTAGTTTAGAATTAAATTTCCCGTGTCTAGTTTAGAATTTCCGAGTTCGTTTTCGGACTTTACGCGAGATTTCGAGTAACTTACGTCTTAAGACGTTTTTGGGCTTTTCCCATATGTTTTCCTCTTACTCCCTCATAACCCTAACTCCCTCACATTCAATCTTCTTCTTCACCAAGTAAACCCCAAATCCTTAACCTCCATATTTGATCCATCTTAGAATCGTCACTACTCATTCGTTTCTCGCTCAAATTCACCTAAGTTCGTCTTATTCTTTATCTCTCATCGTCCTCTATCCGTATTGGTAATAAAATTACCGTCTTTCTCGTTTTTCAATTTATCCGTCTTTCTCAAGGTGAATTATATTCAACATTTATTATCTAATTGTAGGTGGTGACCTCCAAGACCCCGACATAGACTACTTCTTGATAGAAGAGGACATCGACGCGGATTGAAGACGCGAAAAGGTAACAGTGAAGGGTTATTCGATATCATTTACGTGTTTTATGTGTCTTCTATGTTAGTAATCGTATTTAGAATAGGATTAGTAATCATAGGAATTATGTTGTTGATGATGGTTGTTGTTAGTTGATAATTGATATGAGAATTGATGCTTTGTGATGATAAATGATGATTTTTGTATGTTGATGACAAGTCAAAAAAATGAAGGATCGCGTGCCTGACACCAGGACGCTGGCAGCGTCCACAGACGCTGGCAGCGTTGCCTGGCGCTGGCAGCGTTTCTTGCTGCCAGATTTTTCCAAAGTTGAACCTTTGAATTCTAGTTCCGCCTTGACTTTCCTTGACCCTTTGGACTTGGTCTTCTTGCATTGATGTTTTGTTTGTAGCCCACTCCAATTGTCGGGTTTGGGTCTCGGGTCTCGGGTTTGACTTTGACTTTTGTTGACTTCCGAGTTTGACTCTATAAGTTGACTTTAAATATTAATGCTTCGAGTATATGATAATCCCTTTGCTTGTATCGCATGTTTTTGTGACGGTTTTTGGTATGTCCCACTTGAGTCGGTTTTTACACATGTTACGGTTTGAGCACTAATTTTCTATGTGCTTTGTACTCTCATTCCCTTGGCTACCTCCACGTTCGTAAGGCTGGAACAGGGAGTGTATCCTTACTGCTTAATTGCATGTGTTAGTGGGCATATGACAACGTTGTTGGGAGGCGAACGCTTTGCGTTGATCGACTCGGCCGTCAAATGTTGTATACTTGCGAGGGGGTCATTTGCATGTAGCGTCCCGCTTGTTATGAGGCTTGAGCTGTGTTTCCGCCTCTTTCGTGAATTGATCTACCGAAATTGGGGTACTCGGCATATATTTTATAAGCCCGAGTCTTGGATGCGAAACGCTTTATCGCATTTCGAATCGGAAAATGTGATTCCGAGAATCTGGCCAGGTTTAGATTAGGAGCCGTTTAATTATCGTTCCTACCAGGAGGAAATTAGTCTACATATACGAAATGTAGCATCGTGTATGAGTTCAGGGAAACGCTTTATCCCGTGGATTCCTTTTAATCATACTTGCCATGTACACGATGCTAGTGCGTTTCATTTACCGTGAGAGTTGTCGTCTTTTTGTCGTTGTCTTTGAATGCGTGATTTCATGATTGTATTCATGGTCATTGCATGACTTGGCATCGTCAATGTATTGGTTCGTGAATGGATGATAATATGTTGGATTTATTGTGATCATCGCATGACTTGGCATGTTTTGTTTGTCGAGTCTCAATCTTATCAAACTTATACCGCAAACGGTGAGATGCAAGCCCTAGTGAGCGTATTTGGTTGCCTAAGAGTGTATTCCTCGACTCTTGAATAACATGACGGTTTCGGATTTGATTTCCTTATGATCTTATCATTATATATTGGATTGCCTATCTATCCTATCGTAACTCACATGTATATCTATATGTATGCATGCTCTACTTTTGTATTTCCTTCTATGTACGTTTAATGTGATATGGCTGGGAGAACCCGGAGTTACTCCCCACTGATTGTGGCGTTCATGTTTTTCATGAATGAACAGGTTGCTTGCATGGATGGCTTTTTGCTTGACTATTTTGGGTTCGGGTTTGAGCTAGCGGGCGTTGTCCCTGTAAGTTTCACCTCTAGACGATTTTAGCTAGTTTTGCTAAACAATTGTTCTTTGTTAACATTTTGAGAGACCCCGTCTCTTTGTTGTATTTCGTACTTAGTTTGTAATATTTTGACACTCCTCGTTTTATCTATCTTGCATGTTTAAAAGTTTTTAAAATACCGTATTTCCGCATATTATTTCACATGCTTGTTATGTTTTATATTTCCGCATCGCGAGAGGTTGTCACAGTTGGTATTCAGAGCTTTCTCGCTCCCCCGACGCCACACGTAAACCCTAAACTTAAACTCACGACCTTAAAAATCAATAAATGAGAGATTGGGTAGAAGTTAAGGACTTTACTTGGTAGTCTATTTGTTTATGCTAATTGATAGGAGTAACTTAATTTGTTTTTGTTTCTTATGACGATGGTTAGACCACGATTAGCTGAGAATGTTATGATGGAAGCTCTTACTCAAGTGCTGAAAAATCAGCAAGATGCGGCGTTAGCTCAAGCTAACCAAGTTCCCCCTAGAAGGGAAGAAAACCATCAA
>JAIUZE010008727.1:0-50514 GCA_022085475.1 Heliosperma pusillum | reverse complement strand
AGTGTAAAATAAATAACCAAAGCATTGTTGGGACCCATTATATATTGATATAATGGTATAAAATAGTACTTAAAAATGTAAAGTAATAGTATTTATTTAATTGAGTTCATATTAATGTTATTGATCAAATTAACTTTAAGATAACAAGGAATAACTTAACAATATGATCAATAAGTATTTGTGAGACAAATATCAAAAAATCAAAATGGACCAAACTAGGCCATTGTGGCCGGTTAGATTGTAGTTACAAAGGTGATGATTGTTGTTCTTGTTTACACTCTTTAGTTACTAATTGAAAGTGACATAACAAGTAGAATATAATCATCACTTATACTACAACACTTCACCCTAATGCATGTGACTAAAATAAGCAAAATGAGAGCCTTGTAGAGCTCACCATGACCGGCCATATTGCCTATAAAAGGGCAATATGGTTGATCATTTTATTTGTTCATTCATGCTTGTTTTCCTTACTTCTCTCAAAACTCATCTTCTCTCTAAAAACTCTCAAATACTAATATTTAATAAGTATTACTAGTGTAGTAATATAGCCATAATATTAGTAGTATAATATCTATCTTATTATCTAGTTAATAATAAGGGTAGATTATTTGGGTTCATCTTGGTGCAACTTGAAGGAGGTCTTCTAGTTTGGAGATTTCTTGTTCATCCATATTATTAGCTCCAGAACAACAAGAAGGTGTTCTTGTTGTGCCCATATTATTTCCATATCAATGTGAGGAAATTTCTTCTTTTCTATAAATGTCTTTATATTTGCATGCATGTTACATAGATCATTAAATACTAAATTAACAAGTAATTTAGCAACTAATTAGAAGAGTCTAATTAAGGTCTATGGACTTTCACAAGGAACTAGGACGTGGGAAAACACGGGAGAGAGCGCGCGTTATTGTTTTTGTTGGAAACCAATGTTTAGACAATTATCTTTATTTTGCATCATCAAACGTATTCGCTTCAGCAAACATTTGTATTTGGTTGTAATCGGATTTTACTCTTTGATTTTTAATCCACGTGGACATTTACCCCTTGAATTTCATGATTTAAATACTTCTACTACAATTGGTTCAATTGTGACACATCCATATTTCGAATTTTACATGAAAACTCTATTTTTAAATATAACGGATTATTGGGGTGTTACAGTCTTCATCCTCAACGAAGCTAACTTCGTTCGTCCCTTTTCCCTTCGTCTTCAAGGTCCTCACATTTGGTTCAAAATCTTGCATGTACCCAATCAAATATAAATCATAATTTAAACACATTTCACCCAAAACCATTCTACTTAAAAAGGTTACATATTAATGTGAGGAGAGAGTATACATCCCTTCTTCTTCTTCCACCGTCTCAGGTGCCATTTTAGCACTTTTATTTGAAGGAGCTCTCTTGGCAGTGGTCTTTCATGCCATTTTTGCCTCGTTTGTTGGGAGAATAAGGAGATGAGTGTGGAGAGAGAAGAAGTGTGGAGAGAGAAAGTGTAACACCCGCAAATGTACCCTATTTTTATATTAAAAATATTATACGGATACTTTTCAGCGTAATTTTAGCTTTAGTCTAGAATTTAATTTCTCGAGTCTATTTTAGCATTTCCGAGTTCGTATTCGGACTTTACTCGAAATTCCGTGTGAGTTACGCCTTAAGCCGCTTTTGGGCTTTTTCCATATTTTTCCACTCACCTTATACTCCCTGTAAACCCTAACTCCCTCATTCTTTTCCACTTACTCCTTCTTCCTCAACAAGTAACAAAAATCCTAAACCCCATTCTTGATCAAGCTCAAGATCATCACCACTCCTTCATTACTCACCCAAATCCTCTAATTTTTGTCATAATCTTCCCCTCTTATCGTACTCTATCTTATTTGGTAATAAAATTACCGTCTTTCTCATCTTTCAATTTTTCCGTTTTTCTCAAAGGTGAACTATATTCATCTTTTGTTGTCTAATTGTAGGTGGAGACCTTCAAGACCTCGACAAAGATTTCTACCTAGTGGAGGAGGACCTAGACGAAGATTGAAGACGCGAAAAGGTAACGGTGAAGGGTTACTCGATATCAATACATAATTTAATGTGTTTTTGATGTTAGTAAACGTATTTAGAATAGGATGATTATTCATAAAATTTGTGTTGTTGATGATGGTTGTTATTTGTTGATAATTGTTAATGAGTATTGATGATTGAGGATGATAGTTGATGATAGTTGATTTTTGTTGATGTTCATTGGTGTTGAGTGATGATTTTCGTGCATATGTTGTCCCAGCCGGCCGACTAGCCGCCGGTCTGCTGACCGGCTGGGAGTTGGATGACTTGAAATTGGCATTTTCGAAGTATATTGGTATTATGTAAGTCTCAGCCGGCCGACCGGCTGAGACACTCCCCTATCTTTCCTTCTTTTTCTCAAGTGACATATGGTCCAGCTGGGTAGCCGACATCCAGTCCACTTGACCGGCTGGATCACACCGTATTTTTATTAAATTATCGATTGTTGTTAAGGTGCCAGTCGGGTAGCCGGCAGCCGGTCCACTTGACCGGCTGGCACGCGCTGTATGTTCTTCCTCTAATTCTTTTCTTATACTTTCGTTTATAATAGTTTGAACGGTTCAATTATCGTATAAATTTACGTAATAGCTTTAAATATTCATGTTTATAATATATGATATTCCATTCGTTTATATCACATGTTTTATGATGGTTTTTGATATGTCCCCCTCTTGAGTTGGTTTTACATATGTTATGATTTGAGCTCTAATTGTTAAGTGTTATGAACTCTCATTCCCCGGCTATACCTCCTCGCTCGTTAGACTGGAAAGTCGGAACGAGGAGATGTATCCTTAATGCTTAAATGCATGTTTTAGTGGGGATATAGCGACGTTGTTGGGAGGCGAACGCTTTGCGTTGATCGACCCGGCCGTCAAATGTCGTATACTTGTGAGGTGGTGTCATTGCATGTAGCGTACCGCTTGTTTATGATGCTTGTGCTCTTTCCGCCTCTTTCGTGAAGGTTGACCGAATTTGGGGTACTCGGCTTCTGTGTTTGACCGAGTCTTGGATGCGAAATGTTTATCGCATGTCGAATCGGAACATGTTTATTCCGAGAGTCTGGCCAGGTTTAGACTATCTAGGACCGTATTATTATCGTCGTCCTACCGGGAGGAAATGAGTCTACATATACGAAATGTTAATCGTGTATGCGTTCAGGGAAATGTTTATCCCGTGGATCCGATTTAATCATACTTGCTATGTACATGGTGCTAGTGCGTGTCATTTACCGTGAGAGATGTTGTCACCGTGTTTGTACGTTTGGATGGATGATTATATATTGATTATTTGTGACCGGTTGATGACTTCGCGTGGTTTATATGTCGAATCTCTATCTTATCAAGTATATGCCGCTATCGGAGCGATGCAAGCCCTAGTGAGTATATAGTTGCCTAAGGGTGTCTTCCCCGAGTCTATCTATAATATGATGCTTACCGTTTTGTACTTCATGCACCTATATCTTTATATATTGAAATGCCTATTTATCCTTCTCGTAATCCACATGTATATATATGCATGCTTCTACTTTTGTATTACCGTTTAAGTATGTTATTTGTTATATGGCTGGGAGAACCCGGAGTTACTCCCCACTAACTGTGGCGTTCATGTTTTCATGGATGAACAGGTTGCTTGGATGGATTTTGCTTGTTGTTTTTGGGTTCGGGTGTGAGCTAGCGGGCGTTGGCCTCGACGATTCACCCATAGACGTTTCTTAGATAGTTTGCTAAACAACTTTGATATTTGATAACGTTTTGAGAGACTACGTCTCTTGTAGTATATTATACTTTAAGTTTGTAATTATTTGACATTCCTCGTACCTTTCTTTTGGCATGTAAAAAGTTTCAAAATTATCGTATTTTCCACTATATAAATTGCATGCTTGTTATGTTTTAATTACGCCATCGCGAGGGTTATCACAGAAAGAGTACTGTGAGAGGTGAGTTTGAGTGAATGAGTGAATAAAAGAGAAGGAGAGTTGAAAAGAGTAATATGTGGTAGGGGAGTAGATGTGCAGAGTGATAAAGGAGTTGTCATGTCAACTGTACTTTATTTCAACTCTAGTACTTGCATGCACATACCTATACATACCCTACATGACCCCTATATTTTCCACATGTACACACATTTTTTTAATCTGACCCATATCCTGCAGTATGGTAACAATCCAACCCGTCTTATTAATAAGACGGATATCTTAAATCTTAAGAGAGACTTACTCAAATGTTATTGATGAACATAGTCTTAACTACGCTACCTTCTCAGTTCCAAAAAAACCGTCACTCTTAATTCACTTACTAATTACAATTTATTGCTCATTATAATTAACCTTCATTACCCCTTCACTTCATCCCAAGTATTTTTCAGTCCTAATCCTTTGTGATTTGGACCGCCACAACCATATTCGCCTATAATTATGCTCTACAATTTTCACTAATGAAATTAAGATTTTTTTTTTGGCAAAGAAAAAGTTTAGTTCTTAGGTCCAATAGCATCAACCCCACAATTCTCATATAAGCGATTGGTTTAAGAATTGATGTGCAAGCATTGTAAGGTCTATCTGACGTGATGTATATTCGTGATTCGTGATGAAAATTGGAACAATGACAAATTTAACAAATTGTAGTCCAAAAGGTTTTCTTAGGAGGATTGTAAATGTATTCCTGCACTAAGTCCGTCTAATTTCACGGTTATGAAGTGACGATGTTGCCTACCAAATGAGTTTGATGCTATCTATTTAAATTTGATGGGTTCTTTGGAGTTGTGTTGCTTAATTACTACTCTCTTCTATTCTCAATAACATTTCTCATTTTTATTTTCGTCTATTCACAATACTTTTTCGATTTCCTTTTTTTGGTAAGTGTTTGTGTGGTCCAAATTTAATTGTATGGTGGGATAGTGTATTTGTGTGGTCCAAATTTAATTATATGATGGAATAATTTAATTTTTGTGTTAAAGTAAAATGACAAGGTTATTGAGAATAGGAGGGAGTATTAATTAGTCTTTATCTTCGTTGTTGTATAAGAAAATTATTTTTTTAACGGAGACGTGGAGTACTTGCAAGGTCTCGTATATTCCCTTATATTTTGGGTTGGCTTCTTTTTAGTGTTAAAGAATAATTTTTTTTTTTTGATAGATTAGATTCAATATCGCCCTACACCGCCATACGGGCAACATTATGAGCTAACTTATTACAAGTTCTAGGACAGAAACTAATAGACAGACAATGAAACAACGTAAAGAGCTCTCGAACATCCTTAACTAGAGTCTTGATCTCCACAGGCTCAATGGCAATCCCTGCAAGGCATAAGACTAAATTAAGACAATCTGTACTAATATCAAGGTGTAAGATATCCTTATTCAAAGCCCATTTTAGCGCTTCTTTGAAGGCAAAACATTCCGCTTGCATAGGGGAGAAAGCTTTTGCAGTCGAAGATCCGGAAGAAGAGTACGTAACCGAATCATCCCACAAGATCCATCAAGCACCAACTCTAAGATCCTCAAACCAAGCCACATCACACTGAATTTTTTTCCTAACCCCACAACCAGGATTACCCATAACCCAAAAAAGATGTCCATTTTTGATTCTGGTTGAAAGATGGTTCTCCCGATAGAGTTTTGAGACCTCCTTCCTCAAAGGGTTATTTATACAGGAGGTGGAAATATAAAAGTTTGATTCTCTGATAATACTATCAATGATAACTTGCGGTTGAAAACATATATTTCTAAATAACTTTTCATTTCGTGCACGCCATATTTCCCAAAGAGTTATTACGATCAGAACTTGGGCCTTGTGCAACAGGAGTTCAATGCCATGCTCAAAGACAAGACCAATCAACCTATGATCAGCCTAACCAGGATTCAATGCCAAACCTACCCTATGTCAAAAGCTATCTTAATGCTTTGTATAGCCCAGGCCCAAGCAAGCAAGCCAAGACACGAGCCAGTGGTAGCCATGACACGAGCCAAGACCAACCAAGCCACAAAAAAGACTCACAAAACAAGCCAACAAAACCTTTGGAAACTCAGCCAGCAGCAGTGCCTTGGGGACGGTCTCAGGGCAACTTCCAAGCTTAGGGACTCCAAACCAACTATGGGGCATGGTACTAGGGAGGGTCTACTACCTTTTTGTCCAGGAAACCTTCCTCAGAAAACGTCAAGAACACCCCTCAAAACACAACCCAAGTGAACCAGTCCAGTTACAGCCTTACATGTAGTAGTTTAGCTGTTTTTGTCAAACCTTCCTCTTTTAGCCAATCAAACAAGCCTAACCAACCCCCAAACCTATGTCTTGGGAAGGTCCTCTACAACTTTCCCCATGACTTCCCTTCCAAGAAACAAACACACAAAGAGTTAGCTTAGGGACAACTTCAAACTGTCCAGATTTCAGCCTTTGGTGTAGTAGTTAATATGTCACTGTCAACCTTCCCCTTTTGAACAAACAATGCGTGAGGTACCTTCAGCACATCTTTGGGAGCCTTCCTACTTCAGTTTAGTTCACAAACCCAAGCTTGAAAGTCCACTCTTCACCCAAGACACACCTGATCAAACAATTAAGGAAGATTGTCTCTTTAGAAACTACTTTCTACTTTATCTACTTTATGTCAGAATTCTGCAAGTTTGTAGCTGTTATTTTGTTTCATGTTGTAAGCCCTTGTGGCCCTAGATGTATCCTAAACGTCTGAGATGTATCCTTGTTGCCTATATAAGGCCTTCACCTAATGAAATACAAATCAGATTTGAAGTAAAATATAAACTGAAACCTTGTTTCTGTTGCAATCTCTTGGTTGTGTGCTTGAGACAACTTCCTTTGCTTTGTGCTTGGAAGTGAGCTTGGGTCCTTAGCTATGTGCTGGGATCAAGGTTCAACCCTCAATCATTGGCTTTGTGCTTTGGTTAAGGTCCTATCCCTTGTTCTTTAACAATCAATTCAAACAGAAACAGAGTACTTGCAAGTGTCTTAATCTTAGCTCAATTTGTCATTGTTTAGTTGTCTTTTCTGAATAGTTTCAGTTCAAATTGGTTATCAGAGCTTTGGTTTGTGAGTTCATCTACCTAACTACATTAAAAACACAAAATACAACCATGAGTGAAGAGAGAATCACAGGTCTTGAAAACACAGTTCAAGATCTTGTCAGAACTGTAATGGAGGTCTCTAGATCTGTCAATGAACTCCTTGAGGGCCAACAGGACAATGATACAAGGGGAGGCAGAGGTCGAGGAAGAGGAGCACCTTTCCCACAAGGTGGAGTAAAGAGGAGACAACCTGTAGATCAGTTTGAAATGTCAGATTCAGATGGCTCAGATCACAGTCTTCTCAGACACCAAGACAAAGATATCAAGGTAGAGATTCATGACTTTCTAGGTAGCTTGAACCTTGATGATTTCTTAGATTGGCTAAGGTCTGTAGAAAGAGTCTTTGAGTTTAAAGGATACACTGATAGAAAGGCTTTTAAGGTTGCTATCATGAAACTAAAAGGCTATGCCTCACTGTGGTATGAAAACATGAAAACCTTGAGGGTTAGGGAAGGGAAAGAACCTGTTAAGTCATGGCTCAAACTGAAAAGAAAATGAGAGCTAAGTTTGTCTCTAGGGACTACACTCAGGACATGTTCATTAAGCTCACTCACCTTAAACAAGACCAAAGACCTGTAGAATCTTATTTAAGAGACTTTGAACAACTTACATTGCAATGTGAGGTTGTTGAGAAATCTGAGCAAAAGATAGCAAGGTTTTTAGAAGGCTTGGATGAGAGGATAACTAGTAAAGTTAGGCTGCAAAACATATACTCCTTTGAGGAAGCTGTCAACTTGTCCTTAAGAGTAGAAAAGTTGGGGAAAGGGAAAGCCAGTGTCTCTAAAACTCCTGCTAGAACACCTAACTACAAACCTTTTGTAGGAATTAAGATGGGAGAACCTGGGGCTCCTACTAAGACTCCTTTTAACCCTGATAAAAGCAAGGTTGTTGAGGCAGGCCAAAGGAAGACTACCCCCCTCAAAAAGTGTTTTCAATGTCAAGGCTATGGACATTTTGCTAGAGAATGTCCATCTAAAAGAGCTCTGAGCACTCTAGAGGTAATCCATTGGGGGGATGATGAGGTGTTGGTCTGTGATGAGGAGATGGAAGAGACTGAGATAGAGGCTAGTGAGGAGTTGATAGAACCTGATGCTGGGTTAAGTCTGGTGACTTGGAGGGTGATGCACACACAACCCCAACCCTTAGAAGAAGATCAAAGACACCAGATCTTTAGAACTGGGTGCACCATAAAAGGGAGGGGGTGTAATCTGATTGTAGATGGAGGGAGTTGCACCAATGTAGCCTCTAAGACAATGGTGGATAAACTAACATTGCCCACCAAAGACCACCCTCAACCTTACAAGCTTAGGTGGCTGAACAAGGGGGCTGAAGTTAGAGTAGATCAACAATGTGTTGTTCCATTTTCTATTGGGAAAGGATATGCTGATGAGGCCTTGTGTGATGTATTGCCTATGGATGCTTGTCACCTTCTATTAGGGAGGCCATGGGAGTTTGATAGGGATGCTGTCCATCAGGGAAGGGACAATACTTACTCTTTTAGGTTTGGGAAGAAGAAAATCATCTTAGCTCCTTTACCCCCTATCCTGAAAGGGAACCCTCCACTCTTAACTGAAGCTGCTAAGGAAGTTCTGCTGTTAAGTGAAGCAGAGATGGAGCAAGAGTTAAATGATCTTAGGCCAGTCTATGTCCTCCTCACCAAGGAGGTAGGGGAAGGGTCTAACCAAGTGCCTAAGGAAGTGCAAGCCTTGCTGAAAACCTATGAGGATGTTTTCCCTGCTGAACTACCTAGTGGATTACCCCCACTAAGGGGAATTGAGCACCACATTGATCTAGTACCTGGGGCTGTCCTTCCAAACAAGCCAGCCTATAGAAGTGACCCCAGGGCAACACAAGAGCTGCAATCTCAGGTGGGAGAATTGCTTAGCAAAGGGTATGTCAAGGGAGTCTCTTAGTCCTTGTGCTGTACCAGCACTGCTAGTGCCTAAGAAGGATGGAACTTGGAGGATGTGTATAGATAGCAGAGCAATTAACAATATCACCATTAAGTATAGGTTCCCTATACCTAGACTCAATGACATTCTGGATGAACTCAGTGGGGCTCAAGTGTTCACTAAGATTGATCTAAGGCAAGGGTATCATCAAGTAAGGATTAGAGCTGGAGATGAGTGGAAGACTGCTTTCAAGACCAAGCATGGGCTGTATGAATGGTTAGTGATGCCATTTGGGCTCTCCAATGCCCCTAGCACCTTCATGAGGCTCATGACAGAAGTCTTAAGGCCTTACTTGGGAAATTTCATTGTGGTATACTTTGATGACATTCTAGTCTACAGTTCAAGCAAGAAGGAACACCTACAACATCTGAACTTGCTTTGTGAGGTTCTCAGGAAGAATAAGCTATATGGTAAGCTAGAGAAGTGCACTTTCATGCAGCCTGAGGTTCATTTCCTTGGGTTCATCATATCAAAGGATGGGGTAGCTGTTGATCCTGAGAAGGTTAAGGCAATCAGGGATTGGCCCACACCTAAGACAGTGACAGAGGTCAGGAGTTTCCATGGGTTGGCATCCTTCTATAGAAGGTTCATTCAGGGGTTCAGTTCTATCATGGCTCCTATCACAGAATGCATGAAGAAAGGAGAGTTTACTTGGGGAGAAAAGGCAGAGAAGTCCTTCAAAACCATTAAGGATCTGTTGTGTATATCCCTTATACTAGGCTTACCTGACTTTAACAAACTGTTTGAAGTAGAATGTGATGCAAGTGGGTTAGGAGTTGGGGCAGTACTGGTTCAAGAGAAGAGGCCCATAGCCTATTTCAGTGAGAAGCTAAGTGGAGGAAGGTTGAATTACTCTACCTATGACAAAGAGTTTTATGCCATAGTGAGAGCTCTGAATCATTGGGGGCATTACCTAAAACCTAAGCCTTTTGTGCTACATTCAGACCATGAGGCTTTAAAGTTCATCAATGGTCAACACAAACTCAACCCCAGGCATGCCAAGTGGGTAGAATTCCTGCAATCCTTCTCCTTTTCAAGCAAGTACATAGAAGGCAAGAACAATGTAGTAGCTGATGCTCTTTCTAGGAGATCTGTGATGTTGTCATTCATGGAGCAAAGGGTCCTAGGCTTTGAATTCATGAAGGAACTCTACATGGAAGATCCAGACTTCAAGGAGGAATGGGAAGTGTATGCAGAAGGAAAACTCAAGAAGGGGAGCAAGTACTTGACACAGAATGGATTCCTCTTCCAAGGAAACAAACTATGCATACCTAGAGGTCCTTACAGAGGATTACTAGTCAAGGAGGTCCATTGCAATGGACTTGCAGGGCACTTTGGGGTACAAAAGACCTATGAGATATTGCATGAGCAGTTCTATTGGCCCAAGATGCTAGGTGATGTGCAGGACACTATCAAAAGGTGCAAACCCTGTCAACTAGCCAAGTCACAGTTCCATGCAGGTCCCTACACCCCACTACCTGTACCAAACAAACCTTGGGAGGACATCAGTATGGATTTCATAGTGGCATTGCCTAGGACACAAAGGGGCAAAGACTCAGTAATGGTGGTAGTGGATAGGTTCAGCAAAATGGCCCATTTTGTTGCTTGTAAGAAGACAGAAGATGCCATGGGGGTAGCAGAACTCTACTTCAAGGAAATAGTAAAGTTGCATGGGGTACCAAGAAGCATTGTGTCTGATAGGGATACTAAGTTTATGAGCCACTTTTGGAGGTCACTCTGGAGGCTCCTAGGTTCAAGGTTACTCTTCAGCACAGCATACCATCCCCAAACAGATGGGCAGACAGAGGTTACTAACAAAACTCTAGGAAGAATCTTGAGATGTATCATTGCTAAGTCATTAAAGGATTGGGATATCAAACTGTCACAAGCTGAGTTTGCATTCAATAGAGCTCCCTCACACAGCACAGGTAAGACCCCTTTTGAAGTTGTTTATGGTGCTAATCCTCTAATGCCAACAGACCTAGCACCAGTGATAAGGAAAGAAGTCAACTATGATGCCAAAGAAAGAGTACAACAGATGATGCAGATTCACAGTCAAGTCAAGAAACAGATTGAGAGAACAAATGAAATGTATAAGTCAAGAGCCAAAGGTCCAAAGAAAGCTAGAGAGTTCAAGGCAGGAGACATGGTGTGGCTGCACTTAAGGAAAGAAAGATTCCCAGAGAAGAGGAAAAACAAACTCATGCCAAGAGCTGATGGTCCTTTTGAAGTGCTTGAAAGGGTAGGACCTAATGCTTACAAGATAGATTTACCAGGGGATTATGGGGTACATGGGACATTCAATGTGGGAGACCTAAGTCATTATCAAGAAGACTCTGAGGATGAAGAGGATTTGAGGGCAAATCTTTTTCAAGAAGGAGGGGTTGCAACAGGAGTTCAATGCCATGCTCAAAGACAAGACCAATCAACCTATGATCAGCCTAACCAGGATTCAATGCCAAACCTACCCTATGTCAAAAGCTATCTTAATGCTTTGTATAGCCCAGGCCCAAGCAAGCAAGCCAAGACACGAGCCAGTGGTAGCCATGACACGAGCCAGACCAACCAAGCCACAAAACAGACTCACAAAACAAGCCAACAAAACCTTTGGAAACTCAGCCAGCAGCAGTGCCTTGGGGAGGGTCTCAGGGCAACTTCCAAGCTTAGGGACTCCAAACCAACTATGGGGCATGGTACTAGGGAGGGTCTACTACCTTTTTGTCCAGGAAACCTTCCTCAGAAAACGTCAAGAACACCCCTCAAAACACAACCCAAGTGAACCAGTCCAGTTACAGCCTTACATGTAGCAGTTTAGCTGTTTTGTCAAACCTTCCTCTTTTAGCCAATCAAACAAGCCTAACCAATCCCTAAACCTATGTCTTGGGAAGGTCCTCTACAACTTTCCCCAGGACTTCCCTTCCAAGAAACAAACACACAAAGAGTTAGCTTAGGGACAACTTCAAACTGTCCAGATTTCAGCCTTTGGTGTAGTAGTTAATATGTCACTGTCAACCTTCCCCTTTTGAACAAACAATGCGTGAGGTACCTTCAGCACATCTTTGGGAGCCTTCCTACTTCAGTTTGGTTCACAAACCCAAGCTTGAAAGTCCACTCTTCACCCAAGACACACCTGATCAAACAATTAAGGAAGATTGTCTCTTTAGAAACTACTTTCTACTTTATCTACTTTATGTCAGAATTCTGCAAGTTTGTAGCTGTTATTTTGTTTCATGTTGTAAGCCCTTGTGGCCCTATATGTATCCTAAACGTCTGAGATGTATCCTTGATGCCTATATAAGGCCTTCACCTAATGAAATACAAATCAGATTTGAAGTAAAACATAAAACTGAAACCTTGTTTCTGTTGCAATCTCTTGGCTGTGTGTTTGAGACAACTTCCTTTGCTTTGTGCTTGGAAGTGAGCTTGGGTCCTTAGCTGTGTGCTGGGATCAAGGTTCAACCCTCAATCATTGGCTTTGTGCTTTGGTTAAGGTCCTATCCTTGTTCTTTAACAATCAATTCAAACAGAAACAGAGTACTTGCAAGTGTCTTAATCTTAGCTCAATTTGTCATTGTTTAGTTGTCTTTTCTGAATAGTTTCAGTGCAGTGTCCTCCCTTCTAGGGGGAACTTGGTTGGCATTAGCTAAAGCGGCATCCTGCTGATTTTTCAGCACTTGAGCAAGAGCCTCCATCATGACATTCTCAGCTAAACGCGGTCTAACCATCTTCATAAGAAACAAAAACAAATTAAGTTACTCCTATCAATTAGCATAAACAAATAGACTACCAAGTAAAGTCCTTAACTTCTACCCATCTCTCATTTATTATTTCAAGGTCAAGTAGTTTAAGTTTAGGGTTCACGTGTGTGCGTCGGGAGCGATAAAGCTCTGATACCAACTGTGACAACCCTCGCGAATGCGGAAATATAAAACATACAAGCATGTGAAATAATATGCGGAAATACGGTATTTTAAAAACCTTTAAACATGCAAGATATATATAACACGAGGTGTGTCAAAAGGTTACAAACTAAATACGGAATAAACAACCAAGAGACGGGGTCTCTTAAAATGTTAGCAAAGAACAAGTGTTTAGCAAAACTAGCTAATATCGTCTAGAGGTGAAACTTCCAGGGACAACGCCCGCTAGCTCACACCCGAACCCAAAATACCACAAGCAAAAAGCCATCCAAATCAAGAAACCTGTTCATCCATGAAAAACATGAACGCCACAGTCAGTGGGGAGTAACTCCGGTTCTCCCAGCCATATCACATTAAACGTACATAAAAGGAAATACAAAAGTAGAAGCATGCATATATACATATACATGTGAAATACGATAAGGATAGATAGGCAATTCAATATATAATGATAAGAGCATAAGGAATACAAATCCGAATCCATCATGTTATACAAAGACTCGGGGAAGACACTCTTAGGCAACCGAATACGCTCACTAGGGCTTGCATCTCACCGTTAGTGGTATAAGATTGATAAGATTGAGACTCGACAGACAACCCAAGTCAAGTCATGCGATGATCACGATAAATACAACATATTATCATCCATTCACGAACCAAGACAATGACGGTGTCCAATCATGCAATGACCATGAATAATGTCATGAAATCACGAATTCAAGAACGACACAGGACGACAAACTCTCACGGTAAATGAAACGCACTAGCACCGTGTACATGCAAGTATGATTAAAAGGAATCCCCGGGATAAACATTTCCTGAACGCATACACGATCACATTTCGTATATGTCACTAATTTCCTCCGGTAGACGACGATAATAAACGGTCCTAGTCTAAATCTGGCCAGACTCCCGAAATCACATTTTTCGGTTCGACATGCGATAAACATTTCGCATCCAAGACTCGGTCAATCATAGACGCCGAGTACCCCAAATTCGGTAGACAATTCACGAAAGACGGCGGAAAAGAGCAGAGCCACATAACAAGCGGTACGCTACATGCAAATAACACCACCTCGCAAGTACACAACATTTGACGGCCCGGTCGATCAACGCAATGCGTTCAACTCTAACAACGTCGTCGGTATGCCCAATACACATGCGTTAAGCAGTAGGATACTCTCGTTCCGACATTCCAGCCTTACGAACGGGAAGGAGCCAAGGGAATGAGAGTACAAAGCACAATACAAAATAGTGCTCAAACCGTATCATTTGTAAAAACCGACTCAAAGTGGGACATAGCAAAAACCGTCACAAAACATGTGATACAAGCGAATGAATATCATATATCCAAAACATGAATATTATAAGTCACTACGTAAAATTATACGATAAACGGATCATGCGAACTATTATAAATTACGAGTTTTAGAAATTATAGGAAGAATATACAGCCGTGTTCCAGGCCGGGCAGGAGACCGGTGGCCGGTGGGCCGGCTCAGAACACAGGGCAAAATTCCAAAATCACCAAAAACAGAGAAATGTGGTCTGGGCCGGTCGGTGGACCGGCGGCCGGTCGACCGGCACAGAACCCCTCTTCATACAAAATCCAAAATTTCCAAAGGTGTTACTGATGTGTTCCCAGCCGGTTGGCAGACCGGCGGCCGGTCGACCGGCAGGGAACACCAGTTCACCCGTGAGCCTTGCTCACTTAACCAATTCAATCCAATTCTCATATATGCTTCTAATAATCATCAACAATCAATATATATTATCAACATTCATCATATAACATCATCTATTAATCATAGCATGATTTCTAATCTTCCTAATCTTCCTAATCGTATTCTAAATACTATTTCTAGCATATAAACATGTAAAACACGTAAATGATACCGAGTAACCCTTCACCGTTACCTTTAAGCGTCTCTACTAATCGTCAAGCTCCTCTTCTATAAGGAAATAGTCTTTGTCGGGATATTGGAGGTCACCACCTACAAATAGATCGTAAAAAGATGAATAAAGTTCATCTTGAGAAAGACGGAAAGCTTGAAAAGCGAGAAAGACGATACTTTTAATATCAATACGGATAGAGGAAGGTTAGGGAAGAAGAATGAGACGAACTTACGTAAGTTCTATCAAAGAACGAAGAAGCTACGCGAATTCTAAGATCGATATCAAAGAGGGAAAGTTTCTTGAGATTTCTTAAGGAGGAAGATATTTGTGTTTGTGTTTGAATGAAAATTAGGTTAAGGAGTAGTGTGAGTTGTGTAGGAGAAAATTCAACGGAAGTCAAAGACGGTTCCAAAGTCAAGGAAAGTCAAACTCGACTCAAAAGTCAAGAAAAGTCAAACTCGCCTTAAGACGGAATTTTCATGGAATCTCGCAGAAATTCCAAATACGAACTCGGAAATTCTAAATTCGACTCGAAACTTAAAATTCTTAATTAAAACTTAAAATTACTGAAACGATTCCGTAAAATATTTCTACTAGAAAAATAGGGTACATTTCCGGGTGTTACAGGTCATCTAACAGAAACTGTCTTTATGTCACAACCCCCTGGTTTCATTAGTCAAAGTCACCCCGATCATCTATGCAAACTCACCAAAGCCATATGTGGCCTAAAGCAAGCTCCACGAGCCTAGTACACGGAGCTACAATCCCATCTACAAACCGTTGGATTTGTGCAAGCTATTTCCGACCACTCACTATTTATCTTACATACCACCACGACACAAATTTACATGCTTATTTACGTCGATGACATAATAATTACAGGACCAAATCCGGCTCACCTACAAAATTTCATTACAAGTCTCTCAAATCGTTTCTCGCTAAAAGACCTTGGACCCTTATCTTACTTCCTTGGCATTGAAGTCACTCCCAATGCCCATGGAATACACCTAAGTCAATCCAAATACATACAAGACCTTCTTACTAAATACAAAATGGCAGACGCCAAACCAAATACAACACCTGTGGCTACATCACCTCCTCTCATTAGAGAAGATAACCAACCTATTCAAGACCACCCGACCTATCGGGCCATCGTAGGGAGTCTTCAATACCTATCACTCACTAGACCAGACATTGCCTTTTCCATTAATCGTCTTGCTCAGTTCCTTCACCACCCCACCTCGACCTATTGGACCGCTCTCAAACGTCTCCTTCGATACCTTCAAGGGACACAAGCTCACGGCATCCAACTATACAAAAACACACCAACCAACCTACATGCTTACTGTGACGCTGACTTCGGCGGGGACAAAGACACCTTCCTCTCAACAACCAACTACATCGCTTACCTTGGTCGCAGTCCAATCGCCTGGTCCTCCAAGAAACAAAAAGGAATCGCTCTCTCCACAACAGAGGCTGAATTTCGCGCCATCGCCTCCGTCACAACCGAAATCTTATGGCTACGTAACCTACTCTCCGAACTCCAAATCAACGTTCTACAACCACCGGCTGTCTTCTGTGATAACATCTCCTCAACACTGTACGCCAAAAACCCGGTCTTCCACTCCCGTATGAAGCACATGGCCATCTCCTTCCACTATGTCAAGCAGCAACTTCAACTCGGCCAAATACGACTTTCCCACATTGCAAGCACAGATCAAATCGCAGACATCCTTACCAAGCCCCTGCACAAACAACAATTCCATGACCTAAGAGACAAGCTTGGCCTCATCTCACGAACGTCCAACTTAAGGGGCAGATTAACAATATCTCCAAAGATATTGACATATCACAAGATCAAAACAAATACGACAACGGGATAAATTAAAGTCATCATATAATCGTAAATATAGCAAGTATATTATGTAGTCTACATTTAGCTTTATTGTGTAAATCTTCTACCCTAGTTTTGATTGTATGCCATCACTATATAATGTAAAGTTAATTAGTAAATATATCATCAACTTTATAACCAAAACCTCATTGTCTTATAATTTTCACACGATATTTTAGAGATGAATCAAACTCTCTTTCTTATATATAACATTCAAATACAATTCGTCATGTGAATGTACTGTTCCTCCTCTTGAAAAATGAAGATACACAATCAAAAAAAAAAAAAGGGAAAAAAGGTAAAAAAAAAAAAAAAACATTGAAGCCGTCATATTTTGACTTGTCATTGGAACAGAGCTTTACTAATAAATAATGAAAGCAAATGTTTATACTTGCTTTAGTATAATGTACATTGTTACAACATAATTCTCTAGGGTTGAATCCCCCTTGTCCGCATGTAAGTCAAAAATTGTGTTGGCAGTTCTGCTAGTAGTGTCTGGGCTATAGAAATTTCCCCACCTGAAATGCAGAGAGGCGACAATGCATAAGCAATAATTTGACCAACAATTTTTATCGTTAGCCATCCACAAACAGCCTAAAAATATTTTTAAAACGTAAGGTTAAAAGCGCAATATATTTGATCCCCATATGGCCATATCGCACTTTAGGCAGGGAGCCATTTTTTATCGTTAGCCATCCTGAGTAATGTTTGTTGTATTGACAACCCAAAGTAGGCTGAGTGAGAGACTAACCATGGACATCCCGGAATGGCACAAACTGGACAATGTCTCTTGATGCAACACGCCCGGTTGTACTCTCAAGTCTTTCTCCTTTATCTGCATCTAAGAACTAAACAAAATCCAAAAAGATAAGTATAGCTGAATGTTCAGATTCAATTGTGGGAGCCAAAGAGCTAAGCAAAGTTGTGCTTTAGTAATTTCGGTAAAGAGAGCCACAAGAACCATTTTTGCTGCTGATGGGTTTGGAACCCATGTCACGGATACCACCTCTTGGCAATTAGCGATAACTAATCATTATAGTCAAGTTTGGTGATACTGGTAAAACACAGATTCTGAAGAAACTATACCTCCATCTCCTTGAAGTCGGCTCCTCCCACTCCGACAATGAGTATTGACAATGGTAGATCAGAGGCCTTTACGATTGCATCCTTTGTCTCCTGGAGGTCCGTGATCACTCCATCCTGAAATAAGCAGTCCACTAGAATCAGTAGCGCCATGAAATTGCCACATATAGAGAGGCAACCAAACTGTACCGTTGGTAGCAAGAGAATAGAATGGATCAGTGGCATATTTCTTCAGAATAATAGCACAGAGCAGAGATACTTGGGAGTTATTTTATTAAACTGTAAGCTTGGCCTATGAATCAACCTAATCAACTTGGTGACACAAACACAATTACTGTTGACTGGGATGAACACAAACTTGTTGACAAAAGCATTTAAGTAGTATTTAACTATACTGAAAGCTTGAGCTACTAATCAATGGAAAGCCTATTAATTGGTATGGACATCACCACTTCACCGTTGCTGACACAAACACGACTTCTGATATCAAATCCAAGTGACACATTATGCAAACATTTGACTTGCTACCCGGCCGTATTAATCTGAAGAAAGTATATTTACCGTGATTATTAGTAAAACGAAGTACTTTTGCTGTCCATGTGCAAGAGCCTGACCAGCAATATTAGCTGCAGTGCTAATAACCTGTCCAAAAAGGGTAGGTCCAGCGAGTGAGACATTGAAAAGAGCACTGGTATATGCCGTCATGATTCCCTGAATCCCTTCAACCTGAAAACAGAAGATATTCAAGGTTTAATACCCAAATCAGGCCATGCGAGCAATTTTCTGTAAGTATGCGATCTTGGTGGTCACCAACCTCACAATAGTTGGTGCTTCCATTCAAATTAAAGCAATGAGAAACTGGGCCATCAATTGGACGCGCTCCAAAACCCCATGCAGGAAAGTGTTTGTCTGAATCATAAAACTGTAGCACTCCTCCAACCTCCATTATTGCCTGATAAAATATTTTTTCTTTCTCAGCAGTTCCAATATATAAACATCATATATATATACATATATAATCTAGACATAAGGCTTCGTTCATATAATCTCAAACATAAGACTCTTACTTTCTGGTATGCGTTTGGACGACCTGATGGATCAATATAATGCAATGAATCAGGGAGACGGGGATTCCCATTCGAAGCTGATAAAGAAAACACTTATAGTTAGAGCAAACTAGTGATCTTCAAACTATAATTGTAAGGCTATGGCATTTCAGAGGTCTTATCTCATACTCCCTCCGTTCCACTTTTTTGTACCTTCTCCCCTCAAAACCTATTCCAAATTAATTGTCCACTTTCTAAATTTATTATTGTAAATGAGTGAACTACCAATATTGCCCCAACCTTTTAACAACCACTCTCTCCATCAAATCACATTGTTCCCATTCTTTTTAATTGTATGGGTAGAGTTATTTCTTAAATCCTTCCCAAAATAAGTAGGACAACAAAAGTGGAATGGAGGAGTACATGTGATAAAAAAAATTTGGCGGCACTATTACATCAATGCACTGCAGGTTCTACTAAGCATATTTATACTGATTATCTCTAAGGTACTTCAGCAATATTACTTTATCGGGAATTTTAGGACAAACATAAGGTAGTACGAGCATTTAGTAAGAGTGTACCTGTAAAATCAATCGCCACCATAAAATTCAACTCACATCCACCAGCTAAGTAGTCGAGAAACGTGTGTTGGACACACTCTGAGTACGTGTCCACAAATAGTTGACTTTTCAGCACCTGGATCATGCTATCAAATTCATTACACAAGATAGATTTAACAAGAGAAAATAAGAATCCAATTGCATAGTCTAGTTAGAACCTTGTTATGAGCATCGTGACCAGTATGAGGTGGTAGAAATAAATTTTCGCCTCTTCTACTAGAATGGATCTTCTCTAAATCAGCCAGTGATTTTACTGTTTTCCTATATTTACCATGATAATGAAGTGAATACAGAGAATACTAAACATATTAGAATCAAGAGAAAAAAATATATGTCTGTTCACCCAATGAAATCATGCTTCCCGTTGCTGTTGAAGTTAAAGCACTCAATAGTTAATGGACTGTCCTGCACAATAGTAGACAGGAAAAATGACTTCGAGAAAGAAACGATCAAACTTATCAATGGCCATGGCAGATTAAAAGTCTTCAAAAACTTGAGCATACAAGTATAATTTCACATACCTTACTTCCAACTTGTTGAGTGTTTAGGTACACAGGCTCCCAGGTTGGGTTCAAGTCATCCTTAATAACTTCAGTTTTACAAATTGGAACTGAAATACCACTCTCTGTAATCCTAGATATCACTATAAAGGGATCCTGCAAAACATGATTGAGAAATACCAAATTCGATTTCGTTCCTTACAAAAGCAGATCCATAAAGAAAGAAAAATTCATCTAGGTCATACACTTTTAGAGAAAAGATCCTTGTTTTCCAACTCTGAACACCTTAATTTCATTTTTATAGCAGTCTTTGAGTTCATAGATTCTTCAGCGTGAACAGTAAGCTTCCCACAGCTTCTCGGATGAGGTGTTCTCATTACTTCATCATGCTGCACAAGGTCTAACGTCACAAGCCGGTTTGATTTGGTGACCACCTGCACATCCACCGAACCTGTTGTTAACATGTGAAAGGTAAAAGGAAGAACGCAACCGCAATTTGTTTATTCACACTTGAAAAAGGCAAAAGGTCCAGCATGAAAACTGAGACGTCATAAAAGTAAGAAATGACTAGGGTTGCTCATAATCAGCAATATCATAATCAAGTTGTTGATAAACTAATCTTGGCACACATTTGTACTAATGGAAATTACAATTTCAAACACACAGTGAGAACATCTAAACAATAGAATAGGAAAAGTGTCGAAGGCAAGAGAGTGGTTCTCACTTCTCAGAACTCAGAAGCAGTAATAGATTCTAAATTCTGGAGAAGCAAATGCAGTAATCACTACTACCGCGTTATATTACCTCTGATAACCCACATTCTGCCTCGCCAAGATATTGTTGCTCATCCAGTTTAAGCATCTATAAGAGCATTTCAATATGTGAAAGAAGACAAAGTCATTCCTTTTAGTTAGAGTCTGAATATAAAAACAGTGGCAGCAGCCACTACAACGACAACTAGTACTGAAGTCTAGAAATGATTTGTGATCAGTAAACTTGAATCACCATATGGAAATGCGAAGTGGTAAAAAGAAAAAGAGAAAGCAGAAAGAAAACAAAACAAAATAGTTAACGAAGCAAGAAAGGAGAGAAAATATTTCGGACAAAAGCACAAAAATTGGGATCATTCCATTGAGTGAGAGCAAATAAGACGTATAGTAGAAAAGAGGAGCAAGTGTGAGGAAAATTTCGAGAAAAAGTAATAGAAACTTTGGTAAAAAGAGCAACAAAGAGATGCAAATGAAAAGAAAAAAGTTCTAAAAAAAAATTAAATGGATGCAGAAAGGCATATTCCATTATGATCATTAACGTCTACTGCTACTTTGCCCTATCGAGCGCTATAGCCTATATGTTCTTCTATGCCAAGAAAGGTCTATAATCACAGGCTTGGAGAAACTGTTTCTTAAATGCAGCAAAGAAAAAATACGGAAACTGCTGCGGGCAGCAAGAGTATGAAATGTATTGATACCTTTACATCTACGCCGTGGAACTGTGTATCAACATCATAAACACGAAACCTGAACAATTAAGCGCGAATATCAAAAATCAAGTAAACTGTATAGTATGTCATCATCAGATCAGGAGCATAGAAGAGAAATAAGTAACTTACACTAGATTCTGTAAAATTTCAAAATGATATGTTACAGTGATCTTATTAATCCAAGTAGGGTTTAAAGAATTCAAGACGACTTCTGTCCGTCCAAGTTCTTCGAGTTTTCCATCTCTTCCTTTCATATAAAGGACTGCCATTGGATCACTCTTTAAGAATAAAAGCACATGAGGAATGATTCTAGTAGAGAAATACCCAAACAACATGCAAATATAACACGGTAAGTGAGAACGGACTATATGACACTATTTAATGACCCCCTAGTTTTGACACGATACAGCAGCAGATTCCAGTTAACACTTTAGGAACAATTTGAAGCATAGATATAAGAAATGAAGTTCTAAGAAAATTCAGCTAACGCTGACGAATAGATGTGCTGTACATGTTAAGGTGATTTGTCAATAGAACACAAGGTCTTGGATAACAAACCTTGGAAAGCACGTCTCGATCACGTAAACTTGACGCTGCCAATGATAACTGTTGAGGCACCAGGGGAAAATTACAATTAGTGTACAAAAATGGTGAACAGCACACTACGGAAAGCATTACTTGATCACATAGTTGAATACCCTACTTCAATCCTACCATATCAATCCTTCACATTCATTGGAAGTTTGTAACCATTAGACAACCAAGTGACAGAGCAAATCAAGTCGGACAAATTGCCAAGTACGACATCAAAATTGTGCACAAGCATCATAGTTCACCATTGTAGCTTTGATTCAAGGTACTACACTACTACACCTTTGATCCCTAACTGCCTAGTTTGAGAGTGCACAGCTAGCAACAGGCGGTACAAGCAGAACTAAAATGCAACATTACACGAGTCAATGCAACATAATGTTGAGTCAATGCAAGATAGAGTTGAGTCAATAGTCATTTCCAATAACCTCTTGAGTCCAACACCAAGCACAAGCCTAGGTTACGGCTACCAAATTCAATCGACACTCAACGAATTATACAACCTTGGTTACTCTAGACAAATCCATATTTTTGACAATAGAAGTGATCAGCTGAAATTGGGAAAATCGCGAAAAGCGTAAATTAGTTGGACCGTTATTCAGACGTAACTCTAGACCACCAACATTGACTATTTGACTTAATCAACCTGCCCTAGATACTCCATTCTCTCCCATTCCACTTCAACCACCACAAAAATCTACGATTTCGGCTTTCGCCACAACCGATAGCTCTTTCCAAAACCCGATTAGACGAAAATTAAACCCTTGAAACAAAATTGCAGTTTACAACTGAAACATCAATCAAAGTACATAATCAATATAAACACTAAACAATATAACAATTAATCATAATTAAGCCAAATTTAAGTACTAATTAGCTGAAATAAATGATAATTATAATTAATAATAAAAAATGATGAAAACCTCGATCTGAGAGTAAAGGCCATGGAAACCACGAGACTTAAGAAAATGGTCAACGGCGTCGTTTCGACCGTCGGAAGTTTTGTTACCGTTGCCGCCGCCGACCGCCGCTCTTCCGCCTGCCACGTCAGAGCAGCAGTTCCCCATTTTAGTGTATATTTTCTGCTTTAATTAATTAATCAATTTGAATTTCGCGGATTAATTTTACACAAATTTTAAAGTAAAGAAATGGAGTTTATTAATTTATTTATTATAATAATGGAAGAAGGAAAAAAAGATGAGGAAATGATATAATTGGAGAGTTGGAAGAATGGAAAGGAAGGTGGAAAGTAGGAGGAACGAGGCAATTAACAACCAACATTCACCAACATTAGTCTGGACTCGGGACAGTCTTTTTCGGGTTGTCTCGTCTTATCACCAGATAAATAAGGGAAAACATAAAGTCATTTCAAAATTGCTAAAATGCATTTAATATTATGAGACGGTGAGCAGTAACATGTCCTCAGACTTGACTTTTATTGCTGTGGCATTAAGAATAAGTGTGGAGGCATTATCATTTCCATAAAATAATATGCCGACTATATTGTAGATTTTGTATTATGTACCAAGTAGTATTTTTTGGGTCTTTTTTTTCAATTTTCTAGACTAAATTCGTTAATCATTAATCAATAAAATGGTCGATTGGATTTGTCATTCATATCGTTTATGATTATAAGAGAAGGTTGGAGTGAAGATCCGAAGGTGGACAGTGGAGCTCATTCAACAGGTGTTGTGAACTCGTGGACTTGTGGTCTTTACTCAGTTCAGTGTAATTCCCCATTTATGTGGGCTCCCCTCCCCTTACTTATTTGGCACTGCTTCTTTCTCTGACCTCTCCATGCTAATCCACCACGCCAACTTTTGGTTAGTACGGTGGTTTGTATAAAATGATTTTACGATTAATCGGAGTATATTAGAGTTCTAATTAAAGTACATACGAGTAGTAAAATGTCGGATAAATTGCTGATCTACTTTCATAGACTAATTCTTACATCTTAGTCGGGACTTGGAAGAGGGATTATAGTTGGATGCACTAGTTCTTACTTGACACGGTTCTCGCATAATAGGTCTCCCGCAAGACTTACTCGGTTGGGTAGTGCTGAGTTAGGGGAAGAGATGTGCTGCGATGTTGGGTTAGGGAAGAGGGACAACGGGTTTATGTGCGATGTCAGATTAGATGAGGTTTTGGTCAAGGTGTTTGTGTATAGGGAGGGATGGCAGTCGAATGAGGAATTTTGGGCAAGGTTTTGGTTAAGGAGGGATAATGGCCAGGTGGGAAATTTTGGTCGGAGAGGGTTGGTCGGGACATCGGGATGGTGCCAGAGAACATGGCTGGCCTCACGAGGACAGAAATGCACATTAACTTTGTTCATAGGCCATCGTCAGAGCAAGTACTACACTATGTAATGATTTCTGATTCATCATAACTCAGATGCCTTAATAATTGTACCATGAACTTCAAAACTCAAAAGGAAAGATAAAAAAAACAAGCAGAAAATAAAGTCACAAAATAATGGAGTACAATATAATATAATAGCATTAAATGAGGCAGTACATGATTAAATTCCATGAAGAAAATTTGTCTATGATTGAAGGCTAAAAATGGCTCAATCTCTACTTATAACCAATGCCCAAGATGAAAAATTTACAGCATTCTCAAAAATGGCCTAGTTGTATAGATTAGGTCAAAATTTTCTGGTTCTCAAAACTTTCAGGAAAAACGCTTCTTGAAGAAGACTTCAGCAAGGCCACGTCGATTCCTAGCTGAAAAGAAATGGCCCGTTACTCGCAGTCTCGCAGATGTCAGGTAGTTTAGCATTCAGAGCCACATGTAAAAAAAAAGTTATTGGTTGTCCTCAATCCCAGTCAGTTGTTGCCTGCCGGACTTGCTCCGAAAACTGGAGCCTGCAGGAAATGGTTCCTACAGCAAGTGAATGATATATCAGTTGGTTTGTCAGATCAAACTGGATGATGACCCAAAAGCGATATCTCGAGTGATGAATTTATGTTGAGCATGAAAGAAAGCAAGGATGGATAAAACGGAAACATCTACACATCACAAGCCATAAGTGCTGGGTAGTAGGTACCGCCAAGGCACCAAGGAATTGGAAATTCTTTGCCTTAAAATGAGTAAATGAAAAGTTTCACATCTATTTCTATTTAATAATGCCATAATGTAATGCTGACGAATCAAGAAATCCGGTCACGATAGCTATGAAAATGGTAATGTGTGGCTGATGGCTCAGTGCTAAAAACAATTAAGATATGAGAAGACATCACATGTGAGCCGAATAAGTACCTAGGTAGTACATAATCAAGTGGTTTACATAGTAAATTTGACTGTTTGAGGATGCATCATTTAAAACTTCAATTATCATAATCGTGATTTGCAATGAAGATTCATGATTGTATTTATCACTCCAAAAATATATTTAAGTCACAAGAGCTACTAAAAGATGAAAATGATCATATAAGTAGGCCGCACCTGGTCGCCAGCATTTGGACCATTGGTATGAAATAGAATGGGACGGCAGCGTTTATCTTCATTCATCAAGCTCGAATTCTGGAAATGAGCGATAAGGGCTGCCTTCCCTTGGATGCGAGCATATGCAAGTGACGCAACCTTTTCACTATTGAACTTCTCCCATTTTCTACCCTCAAATGTCTGCAAAGGATGATATACCAATTAATTAAGTCCCTAAATAAGAGGAGATATCTACCTTCCTATAGATAATGTACAAGTCTCCTTAACAAACCTGATGAAATGAAACAATCTGTATAGGATCGATTATATTGATGAATGCATAGCCCATGTTGCATTTATTCTGTCAAAAAACATAGCAAGTCAGGGACCCTCAGGAATAGACTATAATTCTAAGATGGAGATTACTCGAACATTATTTACCTTAAAATCAATGGGAAGATAAATGAAATCATATTTCCCTCGATGGAATTCATCAATTGTAGCTAAAAGCATTTTCGAGGTGTACCTGGGATTCAAAATTAAAACCAGGTAAATAAAGGACGTCAAAAGACCTTAATCCGAATTGAATAGGGATCAGCTAACATGATAAATAGTTAATACCAATGAAGTAAAAATTGCAAGTAAATGAAGCTTTCTTTTTTGCATGTTCCCATAGAAAGATAGCATGCAAGATTTTGCGTAATCAAATAAATTAACTGGATAAGTTCACATACTTGTTAGGGATGTTCTTGATCATCAATGTTGTTCGATTGTCATCACCCCGCATAATACGGTCAATGTTAAGCTCATAATGCTTCCTGTCAGCATGACTCAAATTAGTGTCATTCCTTCGGTTTCTAATACGTTCGCTCGGAGAACCGAAAGAGGTTGGCAGCGAATTCATTGAACTCCTTTCATGAAACATGTGACTCATTTGTTGGGGTGAGTGTAATCCACCGTTTTTGGACACCTCAAAGCTACCACGAGAAGATATTTCCCGAGGATGTGACGGAGAGAATCCGGAAATACCCATACTCCTGATTGAACCCATTTGGTAATCAGAAGTTTCACGAGATTCACCCATATACATTTGTTGCCTGTCCCAGAGTGAAGCTTTAATCACTGGAGCTGAGCCCGCCTGATGTTGGTGCATGGGTGAAGCCATGTTCATCATAAGATGTGGAGCTCTTGGCGATCCATGGAGTCTCCCAATATGATGTGAATGGTTATTACTCAAAAATGAAGGGGAGTTTGGTGTTAGTACAGATCTTAGATGCTGGTTCTGGTAAGAGTTGGACTTGCTAGCCATAGACTGCGCTATGCGGATTTCATTTGGAGAATATCCAAACCCTGAAAGACAGTGTACACGCAAAACACATTGTGATTACTAAAGTCAAGAAAAGAACTACTCCATCTAAATCTGTGAATTGGCCGCTTTTGACATCTCTTGGCGAGAAGAAATAGTCAAATGGAGCTAATCCGTTGAAAAGAAATAAGAATATTTTGAAAGAAAGAAGATTACAAAAGTGAATGAAAATGTAAACCGGTCACATATCCGAAATCTTTATTTACTGCACAACATTTATTCAACAAATCTAGCCAGAAATGCATTCAAATAAAATGTACGTAGGTTTTAACTTACCTCCTTCATTTACTTCCAACATATGCCCATTCAAGCCCATGTGACGAATGTCCATATTAAGGCTTTCTGGTACCTTGCGACGGATGTCATCAAACCCATCAGCTACGCCACGCATACCGTCCACAGAATATTGTGGAATGCCATTAACCAGGTTTTGTAGCTGAGCACGGGGATGCATATTAGAGATGCCCCGGTTATCAAGCTGCATTTGGAAACCTTGGGTGGCTTCAAGCCGACAAAATTCACTGCCAACAGATGGCATTCTAACATACGACGGGTAATCCTTAAATAGCCGAGAGCTTTCATGGAGTGACAAATCCCCAACCATGGAACCATTTGGCAGTCTCTGGGTTGCATTCCCCCCAAATGCATGACGAGCACCCAAAGAATACCTCTCATTTCTTTGACTACCCTGGAAACCGCCACCTCCTAAATCTATATCTCCACTGCCAAAAAACAGATCAAAGTCATCTAAATCATCGCCGCCATTAGCATGGCCCATTGGCCCCATATCATCAGCAATTCCAGAAAACAGTTCTTCTTCATCGGGAAGAATACTGTTGATTGTCTGTCCATCACTTTCTTTTGGTGATTGGAAAGGTTCCACATCATCATGTGGAACAACACTTGACGAATGACGAGGCAAAATTTTGTTTGATAGCCTCACTACAAAGTCCAATAACAATATTTTTGTTAGCATAACAAGTCATCAGACAATGGGAAATTTTTTTTAAATAAATTAGACAACATCACATGAATTATGTGTGAAACCAGAGTCTTACATGAACATTGAGACGGACTTACATGTAAGACCAACCCGGTTTTTATGTATTCCATTTAATTGTAGTGTCAACGAGATGGTCTCACATTTGAGGCATTCTCATGTAAGTTTTAGTTTAATAATAAGTTTAAATAAATTATGTCACACTTTCAATATATGTTTGAGAAAGCCTTAATTACCACACACTTTCAATATTTGAAATAGCCTTTTACGAGACCGGGTCAAATTCATAAAGGAGTACAAAGCAAAAGGCTAAGGAGCTTACATTTATGATGAACCAAATCCGAAAGGGAACTCGAGAACAGGCTGCTCTCATCTTGAGCTCCAATGACACCAACAAGGTGTTTATTATCTGCTTTGTAGCATGTTGAATCAAGATACACGTCGGACCGCATTGTTTTATTCTGATGCGAATCGATACTTTCGCCTTCTCTAAATTTATCAACCTTTTGGTTTCTTCCTACAGAAAGTTGTGAAATTGGCAAGCAATCAGGTAGTTTACCAACTGCAGAAATATTCTCCAACGAAAACGAAGTTACCATCTTTTCTTCCTTGTTGAGTTGTTTCTACACCAAACTTAAGTAACCTCCTATATATATAACAACAGGGAAAATGTACCCACAAAAAGCGTGGCTTTTGCAATAATTCCGGAATAAAATCCTGGAATTCTTAATAAATTTCCTGACCCACCTCAGCTAATCATTTAATTGCCAAATTAATAAGACAGATTTCACATATATTAAACATATATTAAACATATAATTGGCATTAATAATACAACTTGGATGCCATCCAAAACACATCATAACAAATTGTACACCAAATAAGCTCCCAACCAAGATCACAAGCTAAGATGCCATTAAATATCCAACAAAATAACACATTAATAATCAAACTTTTTAGCTTGCACAAGATCTACTAGCAATTTGATTTATAAAAACACATTTATAAGCCAAAAAAACTCACCATTATCAAGAATATTCTACATTTTTATCACAAATTCTTATTTAAGATGGCATTATCCGTCTTAAACCTTAAGCTGGTCAAATACATATCAAATCACCCCACTTGTTGCCCAAAAAATACCAATAATATTTGGCCCGTCTTTAAGCAAGACTTACTGCATTTTTATAATCTTCTTACATCACAATTCAAAGCTTAGGCCAACATAACAAAATTATTACTTTTACCATTGATTAAAATACCGATCACAAAGAATAAAAAACAATGAATGGGACCGAAGGAGTATGTACTAACAATTTGAACTATGTTGATGAATCTGAAATGATAATTTAAATTATCATCACACCTAATAATTAATCAATAGAAATAAACAAAGGGGACCAAAATTGAATAAGGTCATAATTCAACATTTTTAAAAAGGAATATCCACAATTATTTTATTTTTTGGGTACACAAGATTATACTCAAGAGTATTTTATTACAACTGCTACTTCAATTTACAAAGATTAAAAGAAAAAGGGTAATTATTTTCATTATTTAATTAGTAAACAAGCAATTGATCAGCCAATCATACTAAAATTAGGAGAATAATCAGGTGAACAGTCCAATAAAATATTCATCTTTCAGACCAACAAATAAAAATTAAAAAATTAGGGATTTTTTTTTTAAAAAAAACACAACAAATCCAACACTTGATAATTCTACAAACGGATAGATCGGAGTTTCCTACTAAAAATTAAAAATGGTAAAAATAATAAAAACATAAAATTTACCTCAATTTACCTTAATAGCCTTGAAAAACTACCACTACCATGAAATTCAAGATATGTGCTTCACCTAAAGTTCAACTGCAAAAAAAAAATATAAAAAATAGAAGAAATTATTAGAAATTAAAAATGAGAGATCTTTATCTTCAGCATTGCAAGATTGAAACTTGATTAGCATTTGTTGAGTGAAAAAATGAAATATAAAAAGGGTTGTTGTTGGAATTACCAAAAGAGTTAAATTCTAGTGTGCAAAAAGTTGATGATCCATGAAAAAATGGGAAAAAAAACAATAAAAATAGTGAAGAGAAGAAAGAGGTGCAAGAAAAATGTGTAGTTTGGGGAAGTTAGAAACTGAATAGAGAGAGAAAGTAAAGAAAGAAAGAAAGAAAGAAAGAAGTAAGGAAGGAGACAAAACAGAAAGGCAGTTCAAGGTAGTAAAGTGAGAGAGTTGGGTGTGTTTATCTTTTGTTTGTTGGTGAAAGGGATTAGATATGTGTCATTTGACACATGAAAGATACATGAACTTCCTTCTTCTTTTTTACTAACAAACTAGTTTTAAACCCGCGCAGAAAATGCACGGGTTGTAATTAATAAAAACCGTTATTATTTAATATATGATTATACTTGATTTTTGTTTACTTTTATAGTGAAACAAACAACAACTTGAATGTATTCAAGTAAAATATAACTATATGTATATAAATAGTATGTTTTTATAAGATAAATTTGAAATTCACGATCAATTAAAAAATCAATATTTTGTTAATATAACATGATTTAAATACATTCAAACCAATATAATAATTTAAACCAATAATATGAACAAAGAAATATCTTATATCAACGGGATTGCAAATAACTACATGTTTTCAGAAAACATGTCTTACGCTTTAATGTTTAGAGCCCAAAAATTTTAAACATAATATGATTTCTTACGGAGTATACACTATATATTTTGAAACTGATACTATGATTTTTGTATTAGAAAATCATATTAGTAATTTGTATGTAATTGTAATATGTAAATTTTGGAGTGTAAATTTTAGTTTTAGGGAATGTAATAATAGTGTTTATAATATCTTTTTACGGATGTGAAAATGGGATTAAATAATGATATAAAGCTATGTTATTATTCATTAAATGTTATGTTAATAAAATATAGTGTAGTGTAATGTAATACATTGTTTTAACACAAATTCTTGTTTACAACCGTCGCATATGCGACGGGTTAAGTGTAACCACTTTTTGACAAATAGTGACCATTTATTAATAAACAGTAACCATCTTTTATGACTTGAAAATGACATTTATTATCAAGGTAGTCACTATTTAACAAAAAGTGGTCACATTTTGCAAAAAAGTGGGGAATGAGACCGTCGCATAGGAGAGTTGTTATTGTTTTAATAATGAATGAATGAAATTAATAAAAATAGAAAAGAGTATATAATAATGAATGAATGAGATTAATTAATTCTAAGCATAAACATGGGGGGTCCCACATCACTACCAATTTGATAAATTCTTTTATTTCATCGACCAATAAGAACGCTCTAAATGTTTGTGGATTAGTATATAGTAGATTCTTTATCAAATCAAAGTTTTAATAAAAGAAAACAAGTAACTTATTATAATAAACTTATAACTTCTCTTTTTACTAATTTTTTTTGGTATTATGAGGTGTGTGGTTAAGTGGTCATTTAGGAGTTCACGACGTCTTTAAATAATGATTTATGTCAATGGTTCTCATTTATTTTGGGATTAAGACTCTGATGTTATTGATGTTGTTGTTGTAACAAATTCTTATGAAATGGACGTCTTATACAAAAACCACTACAAAATACGGAGTAAGGTTTTTGTAGTGGTATTTAGGCTTTTTGTAGGATGGTATTATTGGTTGCGAAACTATTTTCACACAATAACAATGTATTCCTATAACAATCTTATACTCCGTAAGAGACTAACGGTTAGTTTTGATAGGCTGTGGAGATTTATTAAATTTTGGGACAACAAAAGAAAATAGTTTGACACCTTAATTTAGGGTAATGATAAATTTAACACCGTTTTTACTAATGTCATTCAAGTTGTGAGAGTGAATTGTAAGATACTCATACAACTAGTTTGCTTGTACTTGAGTAATATTAAACAAAACGGTAGTGACATTATCATTAATTTAACTGTCTCATATATAAAAAATCTCATCGTGAGTAGAAAAGGAGTAATGATGTATTTATGTATATGGTTAAAATTTATCATCTGAAATCATAATACAATGTACTTAAATCATTCGCTAAGGCATATAGTCTCATTTGGATTTACGTAGTTGGTAAAAAATTACTTGACTTGATCGTAAATTATAATAGAATTATAATAGATTTTACTTAAATTGTAATGTGATCTCATAAATATATTCAACAATGTAATGACCAAATAAATGATCTATAGCGATGCAAATAAAACTAAATATTCCCTCCGTCCCATTATTCTCTTCATAGTTTGATTTTTGAGGTCAAAGTTTAGAAATTTCAACGAATAAAATAAAATATTTACATTCATCATTAATGGTTTTCTCGGCAGTGCTCCCAAGAGACAGTTTCTCAATGTGTTTATTGAGAAACGTATTACAGTTTGAATTAAAAATGGCCCAAAAGGTAATAAACATGTTATACATAGTGGTGGATTAATAAACATAGTTACAATCTGTGATAAAACAGGCATGGTTGTGAAGAAAATATGTGTCAAATGAAAGAGTCATATTGATATACAATAAACATGTTATAAATAATACGAAATACATAAAAAGATACGAAGAAAGTATAAGTTATTGAGATATCGTTTTTTTTTTTTTTTAAAGAAAAAATAAGGATTTTTTTTAGTTAGGAAGATTATTATTATATGATTGCGTAGAGAATGTGATATACTCGGTAACATTTAATGCCCCTTATCAACAATGGGATTATAGTAATGGTTTGGGAAGAAATCTGACATTTGGAGACCACACTCAAATACGTTTTCTTTCTTTATAGGATGATCGAATTATGTTGTCATGTCTATCTAAGTATCTATCATCTTTTATGTGTTAATTAACGAGTGTTGAATAAACTAGGTTATTGAAAAGAAATCTACTTTGATTCTTGGCTTTGTGTAGATAAATTGAGTTTAGAGCATTTTCAATAGTTTAGCTTAGGTATTTGTTTGCAATTTTGTAACTAATAGCTCAATCATTATAGTTGTCCAAGTAGACTATATTTGTTCAAAAGGACCCACAAAATTTTTGAGCTAGTAGCGGGAGCTACTTGCTTAAATGGACCCACACGAGGAATATAGCCAATAGAAAAATAGAAGAGTTTATTAAGTGGGTCAACTTAAGCTACTAGTAAATTACATAAATCATAGGAGGGAATTCTAGCTTAAAATGATAGTAGCTTAAAAAAATGATGTGTCAAAGGCTACTTACTAACTTACCATTGGAAATGCTTTTATATAAAAATTGTTTCACACATAACAAGTACTCTGTAATCCGTATATGATTATTGGCTTTCTGCAGACGTTAAAACACTATTTTAGGGTGAGACGGTCTTTCAGGAGATTTACGTAATACAAATAACTTGAATTTTGTTTCCAAGTTGCACACTTACCGTGTCAATAAACACATATGAATCGAGTTTTATTGAGCAATTGATTTTAGGTATAGTCGAGAGAGACGATTTTTGTTAGGTTGCTAAGAGATCATTTTATTTTTTTATTTGTTTTTTGTAACCTTTTTATTGTTGATCGAGGTCTAAACTGCCCCTTTGTTAAATGCTTAGTTTCATAATTAACATTCTCATTTATCGTTAAATGTAACCATATTTATGAGTAACCATTATTATATGCACGCTTGTTATATTAGTTTTGGTATTGTTTTACGTTAAAAATTACAAAATGGTTTCATAATATATCTAGTATGAGATTGTAGAAAACTCAAATCTAAATTTTAATATTCAAACTAAAATTAGTTACAAATAAATTATTGAAAATGCTAAAAAAATATTAACAGAGATACAATGAAATGATCTACGTTTTTTTTGGCAGCAGAAAAATTAGTAGCTTACAAGGTACAAACCCGACTCTCTGAGTCGGATTTTATAATTATTACAACATTCGAATAACAAATTAAACTGATGACTGAGTTGGTAAATAGAGCAGCCTTCATGAAGGGACCTTAAACTTGTTGGTCCGACCTTAAATCGACGTGCTTGGTTTAGGGGAGGCATGAGCCGAGTCGGGCTTAGGATACTTAGGCGGGTCATGGCTGATTTTTCAGGCCTTAAACCGGTTTAGGGTGATCGACGAGCAATATCTGATCTGCAAAATCGTTGACTCGACAACATGGGATGCACCGGCCGAATCGGAACTGGCCCGTGTTGTTGACCATTTCTAACTTCTTCCCCCTTGCAACCCTGACGTTAAACACAAATTCTCATCTGTCTTAAGTTTAAAACGGATCAAATACGTTCCAAATCACCTCACTTATTGCCTAAAACTGCTAAAAAATATGTCTTTATTATCATCATATACTTCCTCCCTTCAACTCCACTCCACCATATTTTCATTTTGATCCATTCAACTCCACTTTAGTACTTTCCAAATAAAGAATCACAAATGTCTCTTTTGTCCTAATGACAACATGTTATTTACACAAATTGTCACTAAATGACACAAATTGCCACTAAGGTCCTGTTCTTTTCGGCTTAATTTCAGCTCGTTTTATTTAAGTTCGACTCTATTTAACATAGTTTAGTTTAGCTTTAACCAGATCTGTTCAACTTATCTCTTCACAAAATTAAGTCTTACTTCAACTTCATTCACTTCAACTCGGCTTCATTCTGTTTAGTTCAATTAAGCTAAACTCTATTTAACTCAGTTCTACCCGTTTCAGCCGAAAAGAACAGGGCCTAAATGGTCCACTAATTTCACTCTATTTGTACTTTTATTAGCTGTTTAATTACTTCTTGATATTTATGCAAAATTTAATATACTTGAGTGAAATTGAAGGAAATAATATATGTTAATAATTGACCCGTTTTAAGCAAGATCGAATATATCTTTGACTCCTCACTGATCATTGCACTTGCAGTTGCACGGACCGTCAAAGTTAGTTTTGTACTAAAAAAACAAAAAGTGAGTAAGTTTTGTACTCTTGTAGTCTTATTATTAATATGTCAACCATACGCATATGCATCTCTGAGCTCAAATGAGAAGATATAGTACTCGTACTTGCTACCATTATTAATTATTTATAATTCACTAACTTCTGACTTACTTCGTATGTAATAACTTTTAGTGTCATCACATTGACCTGTCACATGCCTGCCCCCTCTTACGTCCTACAACAGATTTTTCGTTTCAATTATTATTATTATTATTATTATTATTATTTAAATTTTTTTATTATAAACTGTAACGTTTATTAAGATCAATAACAAGTTTACAAAAAATTAATGGGCAACCGAGATACTATCTGAGCTCCCACTGACTTAGCAATAGCGAAAATAAGTCTAGAAAAAATGTAAGCGGTAGCTCAAGTATCGGCATCCTGAAACAACGAGAATTTCTAAATCCGCTTGAACAAAACAACAACATCCGCATCTAGCTCCCCCAACGAAGAGAATTATTATTATTATTATAATTGGAGTATTATTTGAATTTGGGAGATAATGCAACCAAATTGCAAAAGCATTAAAGGTCATAAAGCCATGCATGATGTTAGTGGATAAATCATTAAGATAATCACGATATTTGAGCACCTAATGAAGTATGATTGCTCAAGAGTTGCACTTTAATCTCTTATCACTTGTTAGACCATGTCCAAACAAGGTTAATTACTAGGTCGTAATCTTGCTTCGTCATACTAATGAGTAGTAATGACACAGTTAAGCAAGCACAGTTGATGACATTTGATGGTTAATTTATGACCTTTTACATTAAAAGGTCAATTTGTGACCATTGTTGAACAAAATTGACCACCTTGGTGATCATCTAGGTGTACAATTTGTATTGGTTGAACAATAAAAAACAATAGAAAAAAGTATATAATATGATAGTGGGGAAAATGTTATGGTTGTAAATTGGAAAATGATTGAGTTGATTATGTAGGTTGTAACATTCTGCTTGATATGGTGAAAATAAGTGAAAATAAATAAAGTGGAATTAAGAGTAAAATCGGGTCGCGGGTAATTAACGCGACCTCTACTTAGGAATGGTCTTAATTGACTTAATCGATGATGTTGCTCTAACTCCAATTCAAAGTCTATCAACAATGAATTGTTCTTTCAAGTTTAACATCGTTTAAACAAAAACAAACACTTTGATTGTCCTTTTAACATCATTTACACGAGTTATATACGCTATAAGTCTATAATTGTTACATAATGCTCCGTAGTATATTCACTTTAGAATGTTCGGTATTATGCAAAATGTATGAATTTTAAATCCTCTAAGCACCAAAATCATGAAAAATGTAACACACAAAAAAGTGATAAATTTACATTTGCCGATAGCATTACTTAATACTTATAACAGCTTGTCCCATCACTTACGACGAGCATTATCCATCATAAGCTGAAAACGGATAGTGTCTCTCTCACAATATGCGAGTGTGAGGGCAAGTGGATGTCAAATGGATCCCCACTTGTCGTTCCACTTGCATATTATGAAAGGAACACTATCCATTTTCAGTTTGTGACGAATAATGTCCGTCTTTAATAAAAATTTGTGTACTTATAATGAAGGAATAAAATATATATCTTGCTTACATGAAATAAATGAACTCTTCAATGTGCTCGCTACAATGAGAAGCACGGCTCGTTGAAACAAAGTGGGTTGGCACTTAGCAATTGACATCGCTCATCCTACCGACGAGAGCAACGAAGAGACACTATGATAGAGAGACAGACACTCATAGAAAAGATTGACCTTTTTCAGTAATCTCTCTTAAAACAGTCCGTATTTAAAATAAAAAATAAAAAAGTAATTTCTCTGTCTTAATTATATGTTTGTCTTTGATTAAAATACATATTACAAAGAATAAAAAAGACAAACAAATAATTGACACAAAAAAGTACTATTTTATATATATTGTAACAAAAAGTGACCTCTAATTTAATGATAAAAATATAATTTAGAAACTACTCTTTTTTAAAACTCAATTTTTAAAAATTACTCCCTTATATATATTTTTTATTTATAAAATTACTCCTTTAATATGTCATCTGATAAAAAATTGCTTCCAAGTTACTCCCTCCTATTCTAACCAATCTTCCCCATTTGACTTGGCACAAATTTTAAGAAATTTAATTAAATAACCAAAAGTAATGAAGTGGGGGTAAGGTGATTGGAGAGAGGGAATGTATTGTGGGGTATTATTGTGGAGTGAAGTGATTAAAATAATTATTGTTGTGGGGTAAGGTGATTAAAATAAGATAAAGTATGGGTATTGTGGGGTATTGTAGTGGGGTAATGTGATTAAAATAAGTATAAAAGTTTACCAAAAAAGGAAAGGGGGAAGGTATTGTGAATAACCCAAAATAGAAAGGGGGAAGGTTGCTCAGAATAGGAGGGAGTAAATCTCAAGTGTAAAAGAACACAAATTCTCATTTGTGACGGACCGACCTGTCGCAAGCTTGTGACGGGTCAAATCCCTCTCACAAAGAGCAAGTTGGGGTAAGTGAGATGCAAATGGAGCCCCTCACTTGCCTTATCACTTGCTTTTTGTGAGGGAGATTTAACTCGTCGCAAACTTGCAACGGGTCGCCCCGTCACAAGCCAGACTTATTTGAAAAAGAATGTGAATGAAAGAAATTCCCTTCATTTAACACCTCCATCTCCGTAATTCAGTTTTTAAGTGTCACTTTGAAAGTTTGAATATATGAAAAAAAAAAAAACTAATTAAAAATCAAAACCCCAAAATCTATCAAATTCATTTAATTGAAGGCATCAAAATCCTCATAAAATATATCAAATTCACTTAACCCTAATTTGCGACAATTAAGAATCAATTTACTGGAAGTAGACGTTATTAATTAACTCGAGGCAAAACACTGTAAATAACTTTTTAAATAAACCCTTATATTTTGTTTTTGTAATTAAAAACTCTTATAATGTAATCACATTCGGCTAGTGTAATTGATTGGAAGTATGCGATGCTTTAATGATAGTTGTTCCATTTAACCCTAATTTATAGTGCCAATTTTGTAGGATTGAGTAATGACGTTATCTTGTTTTTTGTTATATTGTACTATATGAGTTCAAGTGTTAAACCATTCAAGAGATGTGTTCCCACTGAACCTGTATAACATTGAAGAGATTAAACATGAAAATACTATTGAACAAGTGTTAAAGAGTGAACAACAGTTTTGTAACAAATAAGAAAATACCCAAAAAAGAAAAATAAGATCTCTAATTTCAATTTTAATTAATTAGAATTTTAGTTTAGCCTACCAAATAAAACAATGAACAAGTATAACATTGAAATACTCTTTTCTCTCTCTATCTCTCCAACCCCCCGAAAAAAAAAAACCTAATCCCTTGCTCCATTGCAGCCGCCACCCACCCACCCACCTTCCCCCTACTTTGATCCTTTCGCCGGAGATGCGGCTATGCCATTAGCCCGTCTCCGGCGAACCTTCACTCCCTTAACATACTAAAAAATCAATTTTTGTCCCTTTCCGAAATGTGGTCCCGACGTCGTGGTTGTTGATGGTGGAGTCGTCAATACTAGGACTCCGGTAAGTATCGACCCACTTGATGAATTGATAGTGACCAACTCTGCAAAAGACCGACTGCAAAATCACTACCAATTGTGACCGAAATCATTTTCTCGTCGCTGCTGTAGCCCTTAGTGCCACCGTCGGGGGGGTCTTTTCCTAGGAGGTGTTCCCCTTCCCCTCGCCCCTTCCCCCACCTCCTATGGTAAGTCTTCTTTGTCGGAAGATCGAAGGTGTTTCTTTGTATGTTATGGGTCGGTCTTCCCCGTGGTGTCTTTGCATGTTCTCGTCCGGTGTTTCCCCCTCCCCTCGCCCCTTCCCCCACCGGTTGGTCTGTGCATGTTTGTCTTGGGGTTGTTTTCTTGTTGCATGTCGTTTTTGTGGTCTTGTGTGGCATTTTTGGGCTTCATTGATGTCTCCGGGGACGATTTGTGGTTTGCTGTGACTGTCTTTGTTGGTCGGTTTTAGTGTCTCGTATGGTGGGGCTGGGGCGGTTGGTTGTGCAGGACGGTCACTGCGTCGATTCAGTCTAGGTTTTGAAGGGTTGTATTCTCGGTTGTTTGGGACAATAGTTGGTTGATGTATGTTAATCTGTGTGGTTGTGTCGGCTTGGATTGTTTGGGTGATTGTTGGTTTGTGGTGTTGGGTGGATTGGATGTGGTGGTTCTCCAACAAATTCAATGCGGACTCTTATGTTAATTTTCAGCATTTTATTACAAATAATATCAATCTATTACCTTATATGGAATAAGGGCCTCTCAAAGGCGTCATTACTTAGGGCTATGACCCTCGTCTATGTTGGTTATATTGTCATTGCTCCTTCGAGGTCTTTGGTTGGGGGGAGCTTTTTGTCCTTTCTTATCAGATTACTCGGCTTCTTGGCTTGGTCTTTGGACTGTAGGGATCGATCACCACAGTGTAGAAGTTTTTTCTCCGCTGAAGGCAAGCTTGTTCGGCTCGCTCTTCCCCTTTTCTTTCTACGCACTCGTGGCGTAAGTGCACCTGGCCCGGTTCGTTGGCCTATGGGAGTTGTTAGTATCACTGATGAATTGGATGATGTTGCTCGCGGCCGATGTACTCTCTTCCACCAGCATGCTGATGATACCACTTGTAGCACGGTTCATATAGTGACGCTGGTTTTAGTAGGCTTAATGTTTGTATGTATGCTGTTTTATTCTGGATGTAACTATGGCCCAAAAAGCCAATACATTATGTAGTTGCGTCTATTTACTGCTGCAAAAAAAAAAAAAAAAAAAAAAAAAAAAAAAACATTGAAGACTATGAAAGTCACCGAAATAAGGCTATGTTCTTTCCAACTTAATTTCAGCTCATTTTAGTTCATCTCTATTTAGTTCAGTTCAGCTCATTTAAGTTCAGTTCAGTTCAGCTATATTCAGTTCAGTTCAGTTCAATTCACCTCTATTCAGTTCAGTTTAGCTCACCTTCATTTAGTTCAGTTCAGCTCCACTAAATTCAGCTCACTTCAGTTATACTCATCTTAAACTTCAATTTTTTTATTAATATTAATATTAGTTATTATTATTATTTTATTACTATACTATTATTATTATTATTATTATTATTAATTAAATAATACTCCATTCATCTCATAACTATCCCTCATTATAACTTTGACCATATATAAGTGTTAAAATATAAAAACTAAGACGTTATAAAAACATTTACATTCATCATAAAAAAAAATTGAAAACATATTTTTTAAATGAAAAACAAAAATTGAATATAAATGAAGAAAAATCGAGTCAAAGTGTCGTCTCGAAAACTATACAATACAAACTTCAAAAATTATTATGAACTGGGGGGAATATTCGATTAATGGCAACTATTATCAATATTATTAATATTACTATTATTTTTATTAAGCTCAAAACACAATTTACAAGAAATGAGTGGTGAATCGAGAAACTACCAGGGCTCCACTCCTACTCCTACTCCTACTCCTACTCCTACTCCTACTAGTACTATTGTTACTACTACTATTATTACTAATATTATTGAATTTTTTTTCAAAGTAGGGTTATTGAGACTACTATTTCTCGCTTTAGGGTTGTTTTGAAACTATTTTCTCGCCAATGGGTCCACGACATCACTTTTTATTTTTTTTTTACCAGAATTTAGGTAAATCGTTAACTGGGAAGGCGATTTACCTATTTTTCCCTATTTCAACGAAACAGAACCTACCTTTAAGGCGAACTTAAATATTAAAGTGTAAATCGCGATTGGGCATAGCGATTTAAGTAAAATCGTGATAGGAGAGCGAGTGAGTAGTTTTTTTTATATATAAGGGCAAAATCGCTTTGTGGTTTGGCGATTTACCCCCATATTTTCGTTCAAACTATTAGCAGTACCTTCTGCTTTGTGGGAGTCGGGGAAAGTTAGAAAAATCGCTGTCCCCTATAGCAATTTACCCCTTATTTTCGTTCCAAAATTGACGTGGACCCATTGGCGAGAAATATTTTCAAAACAATCCTAAAGCGAGAAATAGTTGTATCAATAACCCTACTTTGAAAAAAAAATCAATATTATTATTATCACTAATTATTATTGTTATTATAATAAATGTTATGACTATCAAAATCAATCATATTAATATTAATACTACTATTACTATTTACTAATATTATTATTAAGACTAATGATAACAACTAATAATATTTATCATTATCATTATCATTACCATTATGATTATGATAATAATAATAATAATAATAATATGATAATAATAATAATAATATAATAATAATAATAATTATTATTCTTATTATTATTATTCTTATTTTTTTTTTTATTATTATTATTATTATTATTATTATTATTATTATTATTGTTGTTGTTGTTGTTGTTGTTGTTGTTGTTGTTGTCGTTATTATTATATTTATAATTATTATTTTTTCAACTCAGTCCAATAAGCTTATTTCAGCTCAGCTTTATTCAGTTCAGTTCAGTTCAGTTAAGTTCAGTTCAGCTCCATTCAGTTCAGTTCAGTTCAGTTCAGCTCTATTAAGTTCAGTTAAGTTCAGTTCAGCTCTAAAAAGTCAGAAAGAAGATAACCTAAGTCACCTGAGTTGATGTTTCAATCCATTTTTTATAAGAGTATATCTTATGAAATAACTAGTTTTATGCCCGTGTAAAAATGTACGGGATGTAATTTCATAATTGCTATTAATAAAGTTTAAAAATAAGGTATAACCTAAAATCTAAATTTATTAACGGGGTAAAATGAAATAATACACTTTTATCTTCGTCCCAATTATTTGTTTGACTTTGATTAAAATACTTTCGTATTATCTTAAAGTGAGACATGAATATTGTTTGATATTTATAATGTCTTTTACCAAACAATGGCCATGTTATTTGAATGCTACTGTATTATTTAAGAAATTATGACCTTAGTAACACGGTCAACGTCGCAGCATATTCAGAAACTTTGGTAAACTTTATAATGATCATGAATGTACTAAATAAATAATCACCATATATGTCCTTCATTTTCTTTTTATCTTCCCACTTCAAAAAACTACTTCTCACATAATCGATTATTAATTTATATTTTGAAAGAATTTTTGAATTATTAATTTTATTTAATGTGTCTGAAATTGTTATTTACCACATCAAATTTAATTTTAGAAAATTTTTTGTTCCTAATTTGTTTGATCACGAATTTATTGTAAATTTGTATTGTACTGATGGATTATAGTGTAGAAAAATTATATAATATAATAAGTCATCATATTATATAATCTAATCATACCATATTATATATATACTCTTAGATGATGTCATATATTATAGATAATTCGTGTGGGTAGGAGAGAGAGTAATTAATTGTTATGTAAAATGTGCAGGTCCCACTTGCTAGAATAAGGTGAAAAATGTGAGTTTTTTTCGAGCCAATAGAAAGGCTGGAAAAAATTCAGCTTTTATATATATGGAGATATAGAAAAAGTTTTCATAAGTTAGTAATATTTGAAAACTGAGTTTTAAAAGGAAGTAATATCTTAATCTGATAAAAGTAATAATTAAAATTTCACTTTTTAGTAATGTTAGAAAATTGAGTTTTTAAAAGGGAGTAATTTCTTATTGTGATAAAAATTATGATTAAAATTTCACTTTTTACAAATAAATTAGTGGTACTTTTTATCATAAAATGTTCGGATTTTATCGTAAAATGGTTATATTTTATCCTGTGAATATTTTTTAATTCCTTTTATAAATATTAATAACAAGCTCAAGGCCTCATTTTAGGAAAACTATCTCTATCTTTTAAAATGAGTTTTATAAAACTGGATAAAATTCCAGGTGTTTGGTCTACAAATTTACAAAACTTTTCAAAATAAACCTTTTTACATAAGTAAATAAAAATGATTTTTTTTTTGAAAAGTGAAGGGTTTGGATTCCAAGTGACCTAAGAGGGGGATGAGGTGAATTAGGTACTACTTTAAAATTTTCAACTTAATCTTTATTGATTAAAGAAAGTTGATTGTCTCTCAATAAGTGGGTACACCAAATGAATTGAGTTATCAAGAGTGTATTACTTAATTAGAAAATTTTTGTAAACTGAATGTGACAGTAAGTATGACTGTTACTTGTTCGTCTTAGCAGATGAAGTAAAGGCTACAGAACGAAGGTGACAGTATTCGAGACCGTTGCTTTAGTATATAATACGAAATAAACGAGTAAAGTAAAGTGCAGCGGAAATTAAATAGTCGAAAGATCAACACAAGACTTTTGAATTGGTTCAGCCAATTAAAAGGCCTACGTCCAATCTTCTTCTTATTGATTCAATTAAGTAATCTACTCCGACTACCTAAGACCCTTACAAGAAAAAGGACCAACAACCTACTCTGTGTGACAACCCTCGCGAATGCGGAAATATAAAACAAACAAGCATGTGAAATATATAGCGGAAATGTGAAGTTTAAAAAAACTTTTATACATGCAAGTTAAATAAAACGAGGAGTGTCAAAATATTACAAACTAAGTGCGGAAAATAACAAAGAGACGGTGTCTCTCAAAATGTTAACAAAGAATAAGTGTTTAACAAAACTAGCTAATATCGTCTAGAGGTGAAACTTCCAGGGACAACGCCCGCTAGCTCACACCTGCACTGAAACTATTCAGAAAGACAACTAAACAATGACAATTTGATTGAGATTCAGACACTTGCAAATACTCTGTTTCTGTTTGAATTGATTGTTAAAGAACAAGGATAGGACCTTAACCAAAGCACAAAGCCAATGATTGAGGGTTGAACTTTGATCCCAGCACACAGCTAAGGACCTAAGCTCACTTCAAAGCACAAAGCAAAGGAAGTTGTCTCAAGCACACAGCCAAGAGATGCAACAGAAACAAGGTTTCAGTTTTATGTTTTACTTCAAATCTGATTTGTATTTCATTAGGTGAAGGCCTTAAATAGGCAGCAAGGATACACTCAGACGTTTAGGACACATCTAGGGCCACAAGAGCTTACAACATGAAACAAAATAACAGCTACAAACTTGCAGAATTCTGACATAAAGTAGATTGGTTAGGCTTGTTTGATTGGCTAAAGAGGAAGTTTTGACAAAACAGCTAAACTGCTACATGTAAGGCTGTAACTGGACTGGTTCCTTGGGTTGTGTTTTGAGGGGTGTTCTTGACGTTTTCTGAGGAAGGTTTTCTGGACAAAAAGGTAGTAGACCCTCCCTAGTACCATGCCCCATAGTTGGTTTGGAGTCCCTAAGCTTGGAAGTTGCCCTGAGACCCTCCCCAAGGCACTGCTGCTGGCTGAGTTTCCAAAGGTTTTGTTGGCATGTTTTGTGAGTCTGTTTTGTGGCTTGTTTGGTCTTGGCTCGTGTCATGGCTACCACTGGCTCGTGTCTTTGTGTGGTGGCTGGGGCCTGGGCTATACAAAGCATTAAGATAGCTTTTGACATAGGGTAGGTTTGGCATTGAATCCTGGTTAGGCTGATCATAGGTTGATTGGCCTTGTCTTTGAGCATGGCATTGAACTCCTGTTGCAACCCCTCCTTCTTGAAAAAGATTTGCCCTCAAATCCTCTTCATCCTCAGAGTCTTCTTGATAATGACTTAGGTCTCCCACATTGAATGTCCCATGTACCCCATAATCCCCTGGTAAATCTATCTTGTAAGCATTAGGTCCTACCCTTTCAAGCACTTCAAAAGGACCATCAGCTCTTGGCATGAGTTTGTTTTTCCTTTTCTCTGGGAATCTTTCTTTCCTTAAGTGCAGCCACACCATGTCTCCTGCCTTGAACTCTCTAGCTTTCTTTGGACCTTTGGCTCTTGACTTATACATTTCATTTGTTCTCTCAATCTGTTTCTTGACTTGACTGTGAATCTGCATCATCTGTTGTACTCTTTCTTTGGCATCATAGTTGACTTCTTTCCTTATCACTGGTGCTAGGTCTGTAGGCATTAGAGGATTAGCACCATAAACAACTTCAAAGGGGTCTTACCTGTGCTGTGTGAGGGAGCTCTATTGAATGCAAACTCAGCTTGTGACAGTTTGATATCCCAATCCTTTAATGACTTAGCAATGATACATCTCAAGATTCTTCCTAGAGTTTTGTTAGTAACCTCTGTCTGCCCATCTGTTTGGGGATGGTATGCTGTGCTGAAGAGTAACCTTGAACCTAGGAGCCTCCAGAGTGACCTCCAAAAGTGGCTCATAAACTTAGTATCCCTATCAGACACAATGCTTCTTGGTACCCCATGCAACTTTACTATTTCCTTGAAGTAGAGTTCTGCTACCCCCATGGCATCTTCTGTCTTCTTACAAGCAACAAAATGGGCCATTTTGCTGAACCTATCCACTACCACCATTACTGAGTCTTTGCCCCTTTGTGTCCTAGGCAATGCCACTATGAAATCCATACTGATGTCCTCCCAAGGTTTGTTTGGTACAGGTAGTGGGGTGTAGGGACCTGCATGGAACTGTGACTTGGCTAGTTGACAGGGTTTGCACCTTTTAATAGTGTCCTGCACATCACCTAGCATCTTGGGCCAATAGAACTGCTCATGCAATATCTCATAGGTCTTTTGTACCCCAAAGTGCCCTGCAAGTCCATTGCAATGGACCTCCTTGACTAGTAATCCTCTGTAAGGACCTCTAGGTATGCATAGTTTGTTTCCTTGGAAGAGGAATCCATTCTGTGTCAAGTACTTGCTCCCCTTCTTGAGTTTTCCTTCTGCATACACTTCCCATTCCTCCTTGAAGTCTGGATCTTCCATGTAGAGTTCCTTCATGAATTCAAAGCCTAGGACCCTTTGCTCCATGAATGACAACATCACAGATCTCCTAGAAAGAGCATCAGCTACTACATTGTTCTTGCCTTCTATGTACTTGCTTGAAAAGGAGAAAGATTGCAGGAATTCTACCCACTTGGCATGCCTGGGGTTGAGTTTGTGTTGACCATTGATGAACTTTAAAGCCTCATGGTCTGAATGTAGCACAAAAGGCTTAGGTTTTAGGTAATGCCCCCAATGATTCAGAGCTCTCACTATGGCATAAAACTCTTTGTCATAGGTAGAGTAATTCAACCTTGCTCCACTTAGCTTCTCACTGAAATAGGCTATGGGCCTCTTCTCTTGAACCAGTACTGCCCCAACTCCTAACCCACTTGCATCACATTCTACTTCAAACAGTTTGTTAAAGTCAGGTAAGCCTAGTATAGGGGATCTACACAACAGATCCTTAATGGTTTTGAAGGACTTCTCTGCCTTTTCTCCCCAAGTAAACTCTCCTTTCTTCATGCATTCTGTGATAGGAGCCATGATAGAACTGAACCCCTGAATGAACCTTCTATAGAAGGATGCCAACCCATGGAAACTCCTGACCTCTGTCACTGTCTTAGGTGTGGGCCAATCCCTGATTGCCTTAACCTTCTCAGGATCAACAGCTACCCCATCCTTTGATATGATGAACCCAAGGAAATGAACCTCAGGCTGCATGAAAGTGCACTTCTCTAGCTTACCATATAGCTTATTCTTCCTGAGAACCTCACAAAGCAAGTTCAGATGTTGTAGGTGTTCCTTCTTGCTTGAACTGTAGACTAGAATGTCATCAAAGTATACCACAATGAAATTTCCCAAGTAAGGCCTTAAGACTTCTGTCATGAGCCTCATGAAGGTGCTAGGGGCATTGGAGAGCCCAAATGGCATCACTAACCATTCATACAGCCCATGCTTGGTCTTGAAAGCAGTCTTCCACTCATCTCCAGCTCTTATCCTTACTTGATGATACCCTTGCCTTAGATCAATCTTAGTGAACACTTGAGCCCCACTGAGTTCATCCAGAATGTCATTGAGTCTAGGTATAGGGAACCTATACTTAATGGTGATATTGTTAATTGCTCTGCTATCTATACACATCCTCCAAGTTCCATCCTTCTTAGGCACTAGCAGTGCTGGTACAGCACAAGGACTAAGAGACTCCCTGACATACCCTTTGCTAAGCAATTCTCCCACCTGAGATTGCAGCTCTTGTGTTGCCCTGGGGTCACTTCTATAGGCTGGCTTGTTTGGAAGGACAGCCCCAGGTACTAGATCAATGTGGTGCTCAATTCCCCTTAGTGGGGGTAATCCACTAGGTAGTTCAGCAGGGAAAACATCCTCATAGGTTTTCAGCAAGGCTTGCACTTCCTTAGGCACTTGGTTAGACCCTTCCCCTACCTCCTTGGTGAGGAGGACATAGACTGGCCTAAGATCATTTAACTCTTGCTCCATCTCTGCTTCACTTAACAGCAGAACTTCCTTAGCAGCTTCAGTTAAGAGTGGAGGGTTCCCTTTCAGGATAGGGGGTAAAGGAGCTAAGATGATTTTCTTCTTCCCAAACCTAAAAGAGTAAGTATTGTCCCTTCCCTGATGGACAGCATCCCTATCAAACTCCCAGGGCCTCCCTAATAGAGGTGACAAGCATCCATAGGCAATACATCACACAGGGCCTCATCAGCATATCCTTTCCCAATAGAAAATGGAACAACACATTGTTGATCTACTCTAACTTCAGCCCCCTTGTTCAGCCACCTAAGCTTGTAAGGTTGAGGGTGGTCTTTGGTGGGCAATGTTAGTTTATCCACCATTGTCTTAGAGGCTACATTGGTGCAACTCCCTCCATCCACAATCAGATTACACACCCTCCCTTTTATGGTGCACCTAGTTCTAAAGATCTGGTGTCTTTGATCTTCTTCTAAGGGTTGGGGTTGTGTGTGCATCACCCTCCAAGTCACCAGACTTAACCCAGCATCAGGTTCTATCAACTCCTCACTAGCCTCTATCTCAGGCTCTTCCATCTCCTCATCACAGACCAACACCTCATCATCCCCCCAATGGATTACCTCTAGAGTGCTCAGAGCTCTTTTAGATGGACATTCTCTAGCAAAATGTCCATATCCTTGACATTGAAAACACTTTTTGAGGGGGGTAGTCTTCCTTTGGCCTGCCTCAACAACCTTGCTTTTATCAGGGTTAAAAGGAGTCTTAGTAGGAGCCACAGGTTCTCCCATCTTAATTCCTACAAAAGGTTTGTAGTTAGGTGTTCTAGCAGGAGTTTTAGAGACACTGGCTTTCCCTTTCCCCAACTTTTCTACTCTTAAGGACAAGTTGACAGCTTCCTCAAAGGAGTATATGTTTTGCAGCCTAACTTTACTAGCTATCCTCTCATCCAAGCCTTCTAAAAACCTTGCTATCTTTTGCTCAGATTTCTCAACAACCTCACATTGCAATGTAAGTTGTTCAAAGTCTCTTAAATAAGATTCTACAGGTTTTTGTTCTTGTTTAAGGTGAGTGAGCTTAATGAACATGTCCTGAGTGTAGTCCCTAGAGACAAACTTAGCTCTCATCTTCTTTTTCAGTTTGAGCCATGACTTAACAGGTTCTTTCCCTTCCCTAACCCTCAAGGTTTTCATGTTTTCATACCACAGTGAGGCATAGCCTTTTAGTTTCATGATAGCAACCTTAAAAGCCTTTCTATCAGTGTATCCTTTAAACTCAAAGACTCTTTCTACAGACCTTAGCCAATCTAAGAAATCATCAGGGTTCAAGCTACCTAGAAAGTCAGGAATCTCTACCTTGATATCTTTGTCTTGGTGTCTGAGAAGATTGTGATCTGAGCCATCTGAATCTGACATTTCAAACTGATCTACAGGTTGTCTCCTCCTTACTCCACCTTGTGGGAAAGGTGCTCCTCTTCCTCGACCTCTGCCTCCCCTTGTATCATTGTTCTGTTGGCCCTCAAGGAGTTCATTGACAGATCTAGAGACCTCCATTACAGTTCTGGCAAGATCTTGAACTGTGTTTTCAAGACCTGTGATTCTCTCTTCACTCATGGTTGTATTTTGTGTTTTTAATGTAGTTAGGTAGATGAACTCACAAACCAAAGCTCTGATAACCAATTTGCACTGAAACTATTCAGAAAGACAACTAAACAATGACAATTTGATTGAGATTCAGACACTTTGCAAATACTCTGTTTCTGTTTGAATTGATTGTTAAAGAACAAGGATAGGACCTTAACCAAAGCACAAAGCCAATGATTGAGGGTTGAACTTTGATCCCAGCACACAGCTAAGGACCCAAGCTCACTTCCAAGCACAAAGCAAAGGAAGTTGTCTCAAGCACACAGCCAAGAGATGCAACAGAAACAAGGTTTCAGTTTTATGTTTTACTTCAAATCTGATTTGTATTTCATTAGGTGAAGGCCTTATATAGGCAGCAAGGATACACTCAGACGTTTAGGACACATCTAGGGCCACAAGGGCTTACAACATGAAACAAAATAACAGCTACAAACTTGCAGAATTCTGACATAAAGTAGATAAAGTAGAAAGTAGTTTCTAAAGAGACAATCTTCCTTAATTGTTTGATCAGGTGTGTCTTGGGTGAAGAGTGGACTTTCAAGCTTGGGTTTGTGAACCAAACTGAAGTAGGAAGGCTCCCAAAGATGTGCTGAAGGTACCTCACGCATTGTTTGTTCAAAAGGGGAAGGTTGACAGTGACATATTAACTACTACACCAAAGGCTGAAATCTGGACAGTTTGAAGTTGTCCCTAAGCTAACTCTTTGTGTGTTTGTTTCTTGGAAGGGAAGTCCTGGGGAAAGTTGTAGAGGACCTTCCCAAGACATAGGTTTAGGGATTGGTTAGGCTTGTTTGATTGGCTAAAAGAGGAAGGTTTGACAAAACAGCTAAACTGCTACATGTAAGGCTGTAACTGGACTGGTTCACTTGGGTTGTGTTTTGAGGGGTGTTCTTGACGTTTTCTGAGGAAGGTTTCCTGGACAAAAAGGTAGTAGACCCTCCCTAGTACCATGCCCCATAGTTGGTTTGGAGTCCCTAAGCTTGGAAGTTGCCCTGAGACCCTCCCCAAGGCACTGTTGCTGGCTGAGTTTCCAAAGGTTCTGTTGGCTTGTTTTGTGAGTCTGTTTTGTGGCTTGTTTGGTCTTCGCTCGTGTCATGGCTACCACTGGCTCGTGTCTTTGTGTGGTGGCTTGGGCCTGGGCTATACAAAGCATTAAGATAGCTTTTGACATAAGGTAGGTTTGGCATTGAATCCTGGTTAGGCTGATCATAGATTGATTGGCCTTGTCTGTGAGCATGGCATTGAACTACTGTTGCAACACCCGAACCCCAAAACATCATATCCAAAAAGGCATCCAAGCAAGCAACCTGTTCATTCATGAAAAACATGAACGCCACAGTCAGTGGGGAGTAACTCCGGGTTCTCCCAGCCATATCCCATTAAACGTACATATAAGGAAATACAAAAGTAAAGCATGCATATATATACATACATGTGAGTTGCGATAAGAATAGATAGGCAATTCTATAGATAATGATAAGAACATAAGAGGCACAAATCCGAATCCATCATGATATTCAAAGACTCGGGGAAGACAATCTTAGGCAACCGAATACGCTCACTAGGGCTTGCATCTCACCGTTAGCGGTATAAGTTTGATAAGATTGAGACTCGACAAACAAACCATGCCAAGTCATTCAATGATCAATCATATAATCATTCACGTAATCATCCATCCAAACACACCGACACAATGACGACATCTC
>JAIUZE010008726.1:0-12824 GCA_022085475.1 Heliosperma pusillum | reverse complement strand
AAGAGTCTACCGTTGGTGGAGTTTTCTTACAACAATAGTTATCATGCCTCGATCAAGATGGCTCCTTACGAAGCTCTCTATGGAAGAAAGTGCCGAAGTCCTATTTGTTGGAATCAATTGAGTGATGTTCGTGACTTAGGTCCCGATGTTCTTGCTGAAACCATTGATCATGTGAAGGTCATCCGTGATAGGATGAAAGCTGCTCAAGACCGACAAAAATCGTATGCCGATGTCCGAAGAAGACCGATAGAATTTGAAGTTGGAGATAAAGTGTTCTTGAAAGTATCTCCGATGAAGGTTGTTAAAAGGTTTGGTGTAAAAGGTAAATTTAGCCCGAAATACATTGGACCCTTTGACATTGTGAAAAGAATTGGTGCCGTAGCGTACAAGTTGGACTTGCCCCCGAATTTGAATAAAGTTCATGATGTCTTCCATGTTTCTCAATTGAGGAAGTATATTAGTGACCCGATTCATGTCCTTCAAGCTGAAATTCCCGAGCTAGAACCGAATTTGTCCTTTGAAGAAAAGCCAATCCGCATTCTAGATCGCAAGGACAAAAAGTTGAGAAGTAAAGTGGTGCCTTTAGTGAAAGTTTTGTGGAGATGTAGTAATGTTGAAGAAGAGACGTAGAAGCGAAAGCTACTATGCGTATTAAATATCCAAGCCTATTTGATTAAGGTATCTTTCTTTTGCTCAAGTTTCGAGGGCAAAACGTTTTAAAAGGTAGGGTGATTGTAACACCCGCAAATGTACCATATTTGTATTTTAAAAATATTATACGGATACTAGTTAGCGTAATTTTAGATTTAGTCTAGAACTTAATTTCCCGTGTCTAATTTAGCAAATCCGAGTTCGTATTCGGACTCTACTCGAAATTCCGTGTGAGTTACGCCTTAAGCCGCTTTTGGGCTTTTTGCCCATATTTTTCCACTCGCTCACCTTATAACCCTAACTCCCTCATTCTTTTTCCACTCACCTTCTTCCTCACCAAGTAACCAAAACCCTAAACCCCATTTTTTATCAAACTCAAATTCATCACTACTCCTTCATTACTCACTCAAATCCTCTAATTTTCATCATAATCTTCCTCTCTTATCGTCCTCTACCTTTTGTGGTAATAAAATTAACGTCTTTCTCATTTTCAATTTATCCATCTTTCTCAAAGGTGAATTATATTCATCTTTTGTTGTCTTTTTGTACGTGGAGACCTTCAAGACTCCGACAAACATTACAACCTCGTGGAGGAGGACCTAGAAGACGATTGAAGACGCAAAAAAGTAACGGTGAAGGGTTACTCGATATCAATACGTGTTTTAAATGCTTTACTTGATGTTTACCAAATTTCTAGTGATAATTATTAGATACTTAATATAGTTTGATGTTAGGATTTGTGTTGGAATTGAATGGTTAGCTATGGAATTTGTGTTGGTTAATGATTGTTGATGATTGTTGATAATTGATGGTAGTTGATGATAGTTATTTATGATTATTGAGGATTATTGGTGAAGTATGGTGATTTTCGTGTTAAAGTAGTCCCAGCCAGCCGACTGGTCGCCGGTGTATTTTTGGTGTTGTGTTATTTCCAGCCGGGTAGCCGGCTGCCGGTCCCCCTGACCGGCTGGGACTCCCCTGTATTTTCAATGTTTTTCGATTGATGCTGAAGTGCCAGCCGGGTAGCCGGCGGCCGGTCCCATTGACCGGCTGGCACCCCCTGTGATCTTTTCTTCATTTCTTTTCTTTTACATTCATTTATAATAGTTTGTATGGTTCGTTTATCGTATAAATTTACGTAATAACATTAAATATTCATGTTTAGAATATATGGTATTCCATTCGCTTATATCACATGTTTTGTGACGGTTTTTGGTACGTCCCTCTTTGAGTCGGTTTTACCTATGTTTTGATTTGAACACTAATCGTTAAGTGCTATGAACCCTCATTCCCCGGCTATACCTCCTTGCTCGTTAGACTGGAATGTCGGAACGAGGAGATGTATCCTTAATGCTTGTATGCATGTTTTAGTGGGGATATGACGACGTTGTTGGGAGGCGAACGCAATGCGTTGATCGAACCGACCGTCAAATATCGTATCCTTGCAAGGTGGTGTCATTGCATGTAGCGTACTGACAGGCTAAATCGCATACCTAATCAAAGATAACCAACAGGCCTAAACTAATGCAGTAAAGGAAGTCGGGATCGTATCCACAAGGAGACTAAAGAAATTCTATTTGTTAATTAATAGTATGTCTAAGTAACAAATTGGGGGTTTAAATCGTTTGTTATCTAAACTAAAAGTAGTGAAGGAAAGAGAAATAAAGGGAAGAGAAATAAAGGAAGAAAGTTTATTGAAATATGATAAGAGAAATAGCTAGGATATCGGGTTACCACGGTCAACGACGGTCAATGAAAGAATCAAAAGGTTAACATAAACATGGTTTGGAGGGTAATGGATAGTTCCTTCCGGTCTAATATTCACCCTAGAGTTACTAATTTAGCTTTCGCTCTAATTAGGGCATTCTATTGTTCGCTGCAAGTTATACCCTTTCCATATCTTACGATCTAGGTCAAGGTTTAACAAACTAATAAATCGGTCACATGCATTTAACCAATTTACTAACAATTAAAGCAACAATTAACAATACAAACCAATAGTTATGACTTAACTAATAATCTAATAAATATACCGTCACATAACCGCGATTCCCCTAAATCCTAGCATAGAAGAATTAGCTACTCATGTTGTGTCTAATGAAATTAACTACAACAATAAGAATGGAATTACACATGGCTAAAGACAACAATTAATAGACAAGGAAATTAATGAGCGAGAGTAAATAACAAAGAACGAGAATAAGAGAAAAGAATTAATATAAAAGAGGATTCAATACCAATAGGAGGAAGAAAGATTGATTCCAAGTATTCGATCTAAAGTTGCTAAAAGAAACGTAGGATGTTTAACAGTGTAAAAGAGATAACCTAATTATTCTGTCTTATAAGGCTTAAATACTAAATCCATAAGTTAGAGTAATTAAGTAACTAATGGGCCAGAGCCACGAAATAACTGTCTGATTACTAGAATTAGTCGATCGACCAAATTGTCTAGTCGATCGACTAAAAAGGATGTCGTGATGATTTAAGTCGATCGACTAATGAGCTCTGTCGATCGACTAAATTCTTCAAGTGGTCGATCGACAACTTCAGATAGTCGATCGACTAAAAGTCTAGCGAATTTCCTGCACTGCGCACCGAACTTCAAGAGGCCGCCATTTCTTCGTTACTTGGTCAAATCATGCATTTTTGGTGGCGTTGGAAAGCTAAGAGGATACGCTTTCATCTCCAATTAGAATCACTGGATTATTAATTGTATATATTGAGATATGGCTCTTAAAAGTTGACACTAGTGACATAAGGCTCTTGAAATTCCTTCAAACTTACTTTGTTGATAGGATTTGGCTTGCATTTGCTCCTTTTTGGGTAATTACCTATAAAACTACAACAAAACCCAAAGTAGAAAATAGAGGAATAATAATAGCTAAAAGCTAGGTAATAAGCATAGAAATGCGTGTCAAATAAGAGAATAAACGCATATAAAAGACACGCATCAAACCTCCCCAAACCAAACTCTTGCTTGTCCCCAAGCAAGCAAAGACTTAAGACGATAAACTCATCTAATGGAACGAAGAAAAAGCTCAGAGCTAACTACACCTCTAGTGCCTAAACCCGTTTAATGCATAAAATCTAACACCAAGGCACTAAACCAAATGCAAACGAGTTAGATCAATGATAAAAGAAACTGAACTGTCGACCTTGCAAGACTTGTATATATCGGACTCTCATGAGTCACTCATCATTCATTCAAAGCACATGGTGAGAAAATTTGTAAGATAAGAGAGAAAATAGTCACTCACCTAACTGCGACCTATAAGAGCAAGCATGCAATTTAACATGATAAATACCTCTATCGACCGTACATATGCATTCCAACCAACCTGGACCAAGACACATGCCGAGGACTTACGTATAGTGTGTGGTGAGGTAATTGGGTAAAAAGGGGTAAAATACATTTTGGATATTTGGAGGTAAAGCCAAGCTAGTACAACCGTGACCAAATAGTACACTCATCCGGCTTATAAACCCAATTTAAAATTAAGATCGATACCAAATTTGGCATAACTCAAATCACAAAACACGACTACTCAAAAATGTATAAGGACAAGCATGGGAGTATAAACATTCCACTTTCTCTTCTTTTTCAACACTCAACAACTCTTTTATTTCATGTTATTTTTTTTTCGGAGTGTTAATTTTTTTTTCTTTCTTTTTCATCTTCATTCTCAAATTAGCAACCTTCTTCTCATTGCAAAACTGAAATACCAAACTAACGATCAAATACGTACCCAATACAAACAATTAAACTAGCTTGACTAAGGTAGGCTAATTTTGGATTGTAGTTAAAATTGGGTCAAAATAGGTCAATTTGGCTAGTGAAGTTTAAGGGTAAAATATGAGAAAGAAAGGTTTGCCTCTCCACATGTGTCAACTTCCACAAACCGAATGCATACAGGCACAAAGAGGTAGATGTCATGCTTATGCAAATTAATGGTACATGCCTTATAAGGAGTTCTACTCACATCCTAGATGAAACTGATCATGAATGTCATCAGTTTATGAAAGCTCTAATTTCTTAGAATGTTTAAGTAGGTTGCCGATATCAAGTCAAGTCTATTCGTTCAGTATATTTTAATCAAAAACTCGTAGATTATGCAAATGATTGTGCAGGATTGCATTAACGATGCAAGGCTTAGACTAAAGTAAAAGCACAGAAGCGGTTTCATCATTGTTATCTGATCAGGCCTGTCGCAAGCCCGAAACAAAGATAAATTACCCAGACTAGGCTAATAACAAATTAATGTAATTAGGGAAGTAGGGGTCGATCCTCAGGGAGATGGTGTTTCCTATGGAATGTGAATCGTCTCGCAATTGAGTTTTATCTAATGATTTTCTGGGTTTTGGATTTTGTGATGTCTAAACTAATAAAGAACATAAATAAGAACAAAACAAACTGAAATGGAAACGATAAAGCAGATAATGAATTAACAATAATGAGAGGCATCTAGGGAAGTAGGTTCACACATGTAGGTTGATATATTGATGAAATTGGATTTAGGATATGCAAATAATTCATTGAGCGTTCGTAAGAATGGTGTGTTCATTACAATCATAGATCAGATGGTCTAGAAGGCTTTTAGTGCGATTTACTAGGTCTTAATCCACCATGTCACGCTTTGTCTATTCAATTCCTGTATATCTACCTTGGAAAAGAATTCCATACTAGTCAATGATTGTGATCAAGAATCGTCAACTATTGTTAAAGTCCAAACATGCATAGACACAATGTTTTAAAAGCACAATTTTCTTTATCCAATTATCATATTTTAATCAATCTAACATGGCTACCCTACACCCTAGAAAGGTGACTACTCACTCATGGTTATGTTGATATTAACAATGAAAGTTAAGGTAAGCATATTTAGTTGAATTCGACAATAATTTAGACTCTCTATGTGGCGATAATAACGACGCTATATGACGATCTAAGAAATGAGACTATGATTATAACAACATGAAAACGAATCTAAATGATACGAATAGAAAATGACAATCAAATGGAAAACAAATAAAGAATGATAAACAAAGGACAAATTAGGAATACCTAAGTGATGATCAACGATGAAAGCGATAACAATAACAGAAATCCCTCGCATAGAAATATCGTACCTTGAATTACAACTCTTGAACCCAACAAAGTAGATACAAAAGGTTGAAATTCTATTTGAACTAAGCTAATGTTTTGATATGAAATAGACGAAAGTAAACTAGAACAAAAGACAAAAATAGAAGAGAATCTAAACTAGAAAGACTAAAGCTAAAAAGAAATATAAGACAAGATTGTGTAAGAAAGTGTATGATGGATTATTTCATGGATGATGATATGAGGGGCTTGCCACATCTATTTATAGTATTAGGGTTTCGTGGAGAAGAGGTCGGGCAATAAATACATAGGTCAAAAATAGGATGAAGGAGCCGCAATGCACGAAGCAGCAGGAATACCCGATCGGGTACACCACTTACCCGATCGGGTAGGTCGTCTTCTGGAAGCTCTTGACTAACTCTTCAACTTCCTTCGCTTTGACTTGACTTACAACATCCCCCTTGACTCTACAATCGGGTTTGTTGCTTGGATATGATGTAAAGCGATGAATTCTCCTGTCAAATTGATTGGTCTTCCGACAATTAAGAAACCGTCTTTGCTTCTTCCCTCTCTTAAGTTAGTGAACCTTCTTGAAATGCCTTACACACGGTCAAGCTTGCATCTTCAAGTCGCCGGGTTTTAGGCAAATGCTCGGAAATATAGAAAAAGGGCGTAGAAACGTCACTTTCCCTACAAAACAAGTTAGAACACAGGAATTCGCCTAGAAGACGATATTAGCTCATAAAATGGCTTAACAAAGCACAAATGACAAACAAAACCGAGCTAAAGTGGGGGTTAAAATCATACAAATATTCACGTATCAAACTCCCCCAAGCTAAACCTTTGCTTGTCCTCAAGCAAACATAACAAACAATACCAGGACAAGGTTGCAAGCATTGGCTACTATACCATCAAGAAACAAATCTCAACGTCAAACTTTGAAAACATAATGAATCATAACCCAAAAGCAACGTGGGCAAGAATGATACATAGACATGGTTGAGATTTACATAACGGCGTAGCACAAAGAATTTCACTACAGAATTTCGGCTCTTGCATGATCTTTTTGACAAATGGACTCTCACGGCACACTCGAACACTCAATGTATGTAAAAGGTCATTTCTTTATGTGTAAATGTTTGAGACACTCACCTATCTACGACTCATGAAAATGTGTCCGCAGTCTAATATGGTAAACAATTCAAAACACAAGTCAAAGATCACACAATGCACATAGAAAAGAAGCCGAAAAAAAAAAAAAAAATGAGAAGAAGGCTTTGGGAAATGGGTGAAAGGTGGACAAATAGTTATGGTCATGTGAAGGTTATAGTGAGCTAGCAACTGACCAATGATAAATGAATACCCAATCCAGACTTTCGATGAATTTCCACAAGACAAATGATGAAGCCAGAAGTAACAATTTGGCTTTTTCCACACGAAACACAAGAGTGAACTCCTTCTATATATTGACTCTTTTTTTTTTTTTTTTTTTAGGAGATACTCACAACTTCTTCTTTTATTACTTTTCTTTCTCCTTTTTTTTTCTTTTTTTCTTTTTCGATTTTTCGATTCTCTTTTTTTTCATTTTTTCTTTTCTGAACACAACTTCACTTCTTGAACTTTTCGTTTTCCCAATTCACTTTGACAGATAAGAGCAAATCTTCTCAAAAGAGCACCCACACACCATAGTCTAGCTACTAGCTCAAAAGGTAGGCAGTTTTTATCCGTAGCTATTATTTTGTAAAGCACTTGTATGAAGGGGCTAATTTTTGAAGGGCAAATTAAAGTGAAAAAGGCTTCAAATCTTAGTGAATCATGAATGCAATGCTTATAGAAATGAAATGAGAACCATACTTATGCGTTTTGACATGACACACGTCACAAGGAGAACTACACACACCTAGATGAGACTGGGTATGGATGTACCAGTCTAAGGAGGTTCTACCTTACAATATATGTAGTTTGCCAAATGTCAAGATCAAGCGTACTCATCTATAGATTCGTTCCATGCCTACTGTGTACAAGACTTCCCCATGTATGCACAATTCAATGAATATTGAATCATTATCTTTTGAAAGCTCTAAGTTTGGGAAATGTAACATGATAGCATAGTAAACAAGCAAGCAAAGCATGAATTGAAAAGCATTCAATTGTGTTCAAAAATTTTAAATTTTCTCAAAAATCTTCTCTTTCTTTTATTCAAAATTTGAAAAATATAGCTAAAATACAAAAAGGAAAATGCAATCCCTCTCCCAAGCTAAACATCACATTGTCCTCAATGTGAGCACAAAAACCAAATATGCAATGAGATGTTTAATGGGAAGAAAGGAAAAATGAAAGAAGAATGAAGATTACTAGTCAGTGCGGACTCCCCCTAGCGAGTCTTTTGGACTTTTGACAAGGAAGGTCGTCAAGGATTCTTCAAAAACTCTTTCATCTGCAAAGAAATCTAACAAAACAACGTAAAAGGGAAAAAACAAAAAATAAAAATGCAAAAAGGGAAAACACGGGTTGCCTCCCGAGAAGCGCTTGTTTAACGTCTTGCTCGACGAATTTTTCATTAGAATCATTGGGTTGAGGATGGACGCTCCGTATAGACAATATCTAAACATCCGATGATAGAATTGCTATAATAGAGTTTCAGTCTGTGTCCATTAACTTTGAATTTCTCACCATTGTTAGTCATTAGTTCCACATAGCCGTACTTGCTCACATATGTGACAGTGAATGGTCCAGACCATCGGGAACGAAGTTTTCCCGGAAAAATTTTCAGACGGGAGTTGAAAAGAAGTACTTGGTCACCGACATTAAATTCTTTCTTAATTATCCTCTTGTCGTGCCAACGCTTCGTTTTCTCCTTATAGATCCTAGAATTCTCATAAGCTTGCAAACGAAATTCCTCTAGCTCATTGAGTTGCAAGAGTCTCCTATCAGCGCTAAGCTTAGTGTCTAAATTTAGTTCTTTGATAGCCCAGTAAGCTTTATACTCTAATTCGATAGGAAGATGACAGGCCTTTCCATAAACCAATCGATAAGGAGATGTTCCAATCGGGGTTTTGAAAGCTGTGCGATAAGCCCACAAGGTATCATCGAGCTTATTACTCCAATCAGTTCTAGATCTTGAGACTACTTTCTGAAGAATTGTTTTCAACTCTCTATTTGAGACTTCTACTTGACCGCTGGTCTGCGGATGGTAGGCTAATCCTCGTCTGTGATACACACCATATTTAGCAAGCAGAGTATCTAACTGCTTTTCTCCAAAGTGAGTTCCCCGATCACTAATCACGGCTCTGGGTACACCAAAACGTGGAAAGATGATCTTCTTAAATAGCCGTATCATAGCTCTAGCATCATTAGTGGGAGTGGCGATTGCTTCTACCCACTTGGAAACATAGTCAACAGCGACTAAGATGTAACGATTTCCGTTAGAAGAAGGGAATGGTCCTTGATAGTCAATACCCCAGACATCGAATATTTCAACTTCTAATATGCCGTTTTGAGGCATCTAATGTCTCTTGGATATTTGACCCATTCGTTGACAAGCGTCACAAGCCATAACAAAATCTTTTGAATCTTTAAACATCGTGGGCCAGAAAAACCCGGATTGTAAGACTTTGGCTACGGTCTTGGACGGACCATGATGACCACCATAAGCAGATGAGTGGCATCCTTCTAAAACTCCTTTAACTTCCCACTGAGGGATACATCGTCTATAAAGACCATCCGAACATTGCTTGAAAAGATAAGGGTCATCCCAAACGAAGAATTTTGCATCATGCAAAAATCGCTTCCTTTGGTTATAAGAAAGGTCAGAAGGTAGCTGTCGACTGACAAGAAAATTGGCCATATCAGCATAACAAGGAGAAGAGTCAGTAATTGCCATTAATGAATCATCAGCAAACGAATCATTAATTGGTGTTGGCAATCCTATTTCAGTTACTCTTATCCTTGAAAGATGGTCAGCGACTACATTTTCTGCTCCTTTCTTATCCCGGATCTCTAGATCGAACTCTTGAAGGAGCAAGATCCATCGGATAAGCCGAGGTTTTGCCTCTTTCTTTGAAAGAAGATATTTCAAAGCAGCGTGATTAGTGTAAACAATGACTTTCGATCCTATAAGGTAAGAACGGAATTTGTCTAAGGCATAGACAATGGCAAGAAGTTCTTTTTCAGTAGTGGCATAGTTGATTTGGGCAGGATCTAACGTTTTACTAGCATAGTAAATAGCATGAAGGAACTTTTCCTTTCTTTGCCCCAAAACAACTCCAACGGCGTAATCACTCGCATCGCACATAAGCTCGAAAGGAAGATTCCAATCAGGTGACTGGATTATAGGTGCGGTGATTAGAGCGCGTTTGATTTTGTTGAATGCCTCAAGGCATTCCTTCGTGAAATTAAAAGGCGCATCCTTAAAAAGGAGCTCAGTCCGGGGCTTGGCTATTTTAGAAAAATCTTTAATAAACCGTCGGTAGAAACCGGCGTGGCCAAGGAAACTCCTGATTCCTTTTACATTAGCAGGTGGTGGCAGTTGCTCAATAACTTGGATCTTAGCTCGATCCACTTCAATACCTCTTTCAGAAATGATGTGTCCTAAAACTACACCTTCGTTCACCATGAAGTGACACTTTTCCCAGTTGAGAACAAGGTCGACTTCTTCACAGCATTTTAGCACCTTAGACAGATTTGTCAAACAGCTATCGAAGGAAATGCCGTAGACGCTAAAGTCGTCCATAAATACTTCCATGATAGTCTCAACGAATCAGAAAAGATACTAGTCATGCAACGCTGAAAAGTTGCGGGTGCATTACACAAGCCAAATGGCATTCGGCGATAAGTAAAAGTGCCATAGGGATAGGTGAAGGTGGTTTTCTCTTGGTCCTCAGGGTGGATAGGAATTTTGAAAAATCCTGAGTAACCATCTAAATAACAAAAATATTTGTGGCAAGCTAACCTCTCTAACATTTGATCAATGAAGGGCAGAGGATAGTGATCTTTTCTAGTTGATTGATTCAACTTCCTGTAGTCAATGCACATACGCCATCCCGTCACAATCCTAGTGGGGATGAGCTCATTCTTCTCATTCTTGACTACTGTTGTTCCTCCTTTCTTGGGAACAACTTGGACAGGGCTAACCCATTTTGAATCAGAAATTGCATAGATTATGCCAGCATCTAGCAATTTCAGAACTTCAGTTTTAACTACCTCTTGCATGTTGGGATTAAGACGGCGTTGACCTTGAACACAAGGTCTTTGGCCCTCTTCTAGGTTAATTCTATGCATGCAAAAGTCAGGGCTTATGCCTGTGAGGTCTTCAAGTTTATATCCTATTGCCTTTTTATGTTTCCTCAAAACAGTCAATAGTAAGTCTAATTGATTTTCATCTAGAAGAGCACTCACTATGACCGGGCAATATTCAGACTCATCTAAAAAAGCAAATTTTAGATTTGAGGGAAGAGGTTTAAGTTCAGGTTTATGTACTTCTGCCTTGGCAGGAGCATCAATTAAGCTTATGAACTCCTCAACTTCTTCAGACGGTATCTCTTTACCAGTCAAGTCCCTTTCCAGCTCACTGATCTCAAAATTATCGTTCTCAGAGATTCTAACAATAAAATTGCTTCTAAAGGATCCCAAATTATTGATGGGTACAGAGATTCATCAACGATTGAGTCGACAATGTCAAGAAAACAGCAAGGCTCTTCAATCATAGGGCTCTTCATTGCACTATTTAAGTTGTAGGTGACTTTATCATCACCTACTTCCAATGTCAATTTTCCATTCTTGACATCGATTACTGCTCCCGCAGTGTGTAGAAATGGCCTTCCTAGAATGATAGGGATTTGCGAATCTTCTGCCATATCTAACACAATAAAATCGACCAGAATGAAAAACTTTCCTACTCTAACAGGTACATCTTCTAGAACTCCCATAGGTTGTTTTAGAGAACGATCTGCCATTTGCAGGGTGATACTTGTGCATTTCAGAATTCCCATATTCAATTTTTCGCAAATGGAATAGGGCATAACACTCACACTAGCACCTAGATCGCATAAAGCTTTATCAATCGTGTAGGTGCCTATAGTGCAAGGTATGGAGAAACTACCAGGATCCTTCAACTTAGGAGGGGACTTATTTTGCAATAACGCACTGCATTCAGCGGTGAACGCGATGATTTCAACATCATCCTGAGTCCTCTTCTTTGTTAAGATATCCTTCATAAATTTCGTGTAAGAAGGTATTTGAGTGATTAATTCAGTGAAGGGAACCGTTACTTGGAGGTTTTTGACAACTTCCATGAATTTACCGAATTGGGTTTCCTTATGATTTCTCCTCAAACGTTGGGGAAATGGAACTTGGATCTTGATGGGTGCCTTTTCAAGTTCATCCTTCTTTTTAGATTTGTCTTCCGCTTCCTTAGCGGTGGATGGTTGGGTTTCTTTTTGGCTTTCTACTTGTGAAGGCTCAATTGTTGGTTCTTTGGGTTGCTGAGGTTCCGTATAAGTGGTACCACTCCTAAGGGTGATAGCATTTGCGGTGTCCCTCGGTTGTTCACCATGAGGTGGGAGTTGGCCTTGTTTTCTTTGGGTAATAGAGGTAGCCAATTGGGCCATTTGAGTTTAAAGCATCTTGATGGCAGCATCTTTAGCTTGATCACTCTTTTGAAATTGAGCAAACATTGAATCCTGTTTTTGAACAACTTGCAGAAGCATGGATTCAATTTTGCTCAAACTTGAGTCATTTGGTTGGCCTTGAATTTGAGGTGGTTGGTGTTGATTTTGGTATGGTTGGTTGAAGTTAGGTTGGAATGAAGGTCTCTAGTTTTGAAAACCAGGTGGATTGTAAGGCTTTTGTTGGTGTGGTATGAATGGTTGTTGAGTTTGTTGGTGGGGATTTTGAACGTTGGTACTTTTGTAGGACAAAAATGGGTGGTTTTTTGTGTTTTCGTTGTAGAAGTTTGAGAAAGCGTTGCCTTGCCTATATCCTTGATAGGCATTGACTTGCTCTATTGAACTTCTACCATCTTGAAAACTATGCCCTCCAATCCCACATGTCTCACATACCACTACGTGGTTAG